>PVHP010001473.1:20409-72358 GCA_004024765.1 Zapus hudsonius | reverse complement strand
TTTATAGGGGTGTTGGGGAATCCAACTTGGGGTAGCAGGTTTTCAAGCAAGAGCCTTTAATTTCTAAGCCATCTTTCCAACCCTAGGTGTTGTTTTTGAAACAAGGTCTCATGTAATCCAATCTTACCTCAAACTCACTTTGTTGCTAAGGATGACCTTGAACTCCTAATCTTTCTGCTCACCTTCTGATCCTCCTGTCTACCTTCCAAGTACTGAGATTACAGGTATGCACCACCACACCCAGCTTTTTCTTTTTTAAAGTTAGTATATATTTAACTGTTCAAAATAATGGGTTTCAACATGATTTTGAAACTAAAATCTAGCCGTGTTATTCTTTTGTTTAAAATTCTTCAGTGTTTTGTTTAAAACTCCCCATTTCCTGTAAAATGGCATTGCTTAAAAGGTCCCACAAACTTCACTCATCATTTCTCTTCTTCTTTTCTGCATTTCTCCTCTGGGAGCCCTACCTGCCAGCTTTCAGGTCCCCTACAAAGCTTGACTCACTATTTCCCAAATGCTGTCCCCTCTGCTTGTAAGGTTCCCACCTGCTCACTAGACTGATTCTGCTTGGCCATCAACTTTTCGTGTCAGTGTCTCTTTCTTCTGTGACCCTGAACAGGTGCCACGATGCTGAACTGTGACCATCAGCCTGACTTTTCCACTGAAGTTCCCCAAGGAAGGACAGGGATGCTGGCAACTGGCATTTCTCAAACACTGCCTCTGTCACAGACCTTGGTCAAGGCTTTATACCTGAGTCCCCTCACCCTCAAGCTCCAAGTAACCTCTCCTGGGGAGATGGTTCGCATACTTATCTTTGCCTAGAAATACTTAGGACATTCTTTAGAGACAGATCCCTAGTCCCACACTCTGGTGCTTCTGAGCTCACCCAGGAAAGGTATATATATGATTCTGTATTTTCACCAAGCTCACCCTATGATTCAGCCACAATAAGACCTATCTAGGATATGGTGACTCTCACTGGAATTCTATGTCTGGGGTGACAGGCCTTGCAAATAGAGGGTTTCACTGGAGTTTTGGGCCCCATTAGGCTTTTTTAAAATGATCATTTTAAATGAGTGTACATGTAATGAGTTTTTTGTTTTTTTTTTTTTTCAAAATAGGATCTCACTCTAGCCCAGGCTGACCTGGAACTTACTCTGTAGTCCCAGGCTGGCCTTGAACTCACAGCAATCCTCCTCCCTCTGCCTCCTGAGTGCCAGGATTAAAGGTGTGTGCCACCATGCCTGGATGTAATGAGTTTTATTATGACATTTTTAAAACTTTTTATGATAGCTTCCGTAACTGTAAACCAAAAACTATTATGATTCCCTCCCCACCCTCTTCCCCCTCTCAATTAGTCTCTGTTTTGTTTCGGTGTCACCATCTTTTACTCCCATTATGTGTAGGCATTATCAGGCACTGCGAGGCCATGAATGTCAAGGCCATCTGTATCTGGAAGTTTGCTTTGTAAGCAGTCCTACCCTTCCTTTGGCTCTTACAATCTTTCCACCACCTCTTCTACCACAAAAGACTCTGATCCTCGGTAAGTGTGATATAGATGCCCCAGTGCTGAACACCACTGTATTATGACATTTTCTTTTTAAATTTTTTTTATTTATTTGAGAGAGAAAGAGAAAGACAGAAAGAGAGATACAGAGTATGGGCATACCAGGGCTTTTTGCTGCTGCAAACAAACTCCAGATGCATGCGCCACTTTGTGCATCTGGCTTTACATGGGTTCTGGGGAATTGAACCCAAGCTGGAAGGGTTTGCAAGCAAGTGCTTTTGACAACCAAGACATCTCCTCAGCTCTCTTATGACATTTTCATACAGGTATAACATTCCTCCCCATCCTGTTGTCCCTTTTCTTCCCCCAAATAGTTCCTCCTTCTGCTTTCATGTCCTATATGTGTACATATAGTTATAACTGCATTCTGCACTGAAGAGAAAGCATGCACTATTTTTCCTTCTTTCCCTCCAATACCCTCTTTTGTTCACACCTCCCTCACTTTAGGCCCATTGATCCCACCACACAGTTCCTCTAATTTCATTTCAAGTCATGTGTGTTATCTGTTTGTTTGTCACAGTCCCAGAGATTGAACCTAGTGCCTTGTACATATGAGGTAAGCACTCTTCTTCTGAGGTATTTTCAAATCTAGATTATATGCCTGAGAGGAAACTTGGATTTGTCTTTTTGAGACTAGCTTATTTCATGTATAATGATGACCTCCAGCTCTTTACATTTCCCTGAAGATATAATTTCATTCTTTTTGGCTGAATAAAACTCCACTGTGTATATATGCCACATTTTCTTTCTATTCATCTTCCAATGGACATCTAGTTTCATATTTTGGCTAGTGCTGCAATAAACATGAATCTCCTATCAGATGTGGATAGGAACTCTTTCTTTTTAAAAATTATTTGTAATTTTAAAAATATTTTATTTATTCTGAGACAGACAGAGAGAGAGCGAGAGCAGGGAGAGAGATAATGGGAACACTAGGGCCTCATGCCACAACTTTATGTGGACACTGGGCAGTTAGACTTGAGCCAGCAGGCTTTACAAGCAAGCACCTTTAATCACTCTTTAAAAGGATATCCCCAGTCTCTATTTATTTATAATTTTGAAAAATATTTGCAGCCAGGCATGGTGATGCATGCACTTAATTCCAGCACTCAGGAGGCAGAGGTAGGAGAATCACCGTGAGTTCGAGGCCTCCCTCAATCTACATAGTGAATTCCAGGTTGGTCTGGGCTAGAGGGAGACCCCACCTGAAAAAAGTGTGTGTGTGTGTGTGTGTGTGTGTGTGTGTGTGTGTGTGTGTGCGTGTGTGTGTGTGCATGTGTTGGCACATGCATGCCATAGCACATGTGTGGAAGTTAGAGGAGAACCTCAGATATTGGTCTTCACGTCCCATCTTGCTTGAAGCAAGGTCTCTTGTTCCCCACTGTATATGCCAGGTTAGCCAGCCTGGAAATTTCTAGAGGATTCTCCTGTGTGTTGCCTCCCATTTCACCATAAGCACACTAGGATCACTGACATGCACTGCTCCATCCAGGTTCTGGTGATTCAAACTCGGGTCCTCATGCTTGAAGGCAAGCACTTTATCCACTGCGCCATTCCCCCCCCCCAGCCCAAGGGAGATCTCTCTTAATTGCAGCTCTTAGAGCATGACCTGGTCAGCTTGCCTTCTCACACAAGGCTGCATGTTAGCTGTCCATGGTCCCCTTGCTGGGCTGTTTCCTCCAGTGGTACATGAGACTTGGCAGGGATAAGTGATTTAGGCAAGAGAACATGGGTGACCTTTTGCAAACAGGCTTGTGATATTGAGATTTTTTAAAAAGTCACACTTTCCATACTTCTGGTCACACACTTCTCTTTTGGGTTTAGAATTGTGGGGTCTTATGTGAATAAGGGCTGGAATTTTTATGAGTTAGGTTCCAGAAATCTGTGTGTGAGAGCCGTAGCTCAAAGCTATGGTTCAAGATAGTAAAGTCTGGGTTGGAGAGATGGCTCAGCGGTTAAGACATTTGCCTCCAGTGCCTAAGGCCCCAGATTCAATTCCCCAGTACCCACATGAGCCAGACTCACAAGGTGGTGGCCCTGGTGTGCTCTCTCTGTCTCTGTCTCTGTCTCTGTCTCTCTCTCTGTATCTCTGCTTGAAAATGAATAAATAAAATATATTTTTAAAAAGATAGTAAAGTCCAAGAGTAGACTCGTGTGCTTGTCATAGATGAGTTGTCTTTTCCCAGGTGTACAGGTGATAGAGTTTCAGCCCAAGCTCCAAACTCTCATGACTTAGGCGCACTGTGAAAAGCTAAGATGAGCACCGTGCTTGTTTTGCTGGCCTACTAAGATCTGGAGCTCCCATCGACAGTTCTTGTGGCTCACTTCTTCTTGGCTAGTGGGCTAGTGCAGACTTCTGAACCTCCAGGTTCTGGTAAGCCCCCCCCCACAACACATCTAGCCTGTGGCTGAGGCGAGGGGCTTCTCCCATGTGAGCTTTACCCCTCGTGATGGGAGCTCTGTACTTTCTCTTTCTCTCTCTTTCCCCCCTCTCTCTCTCATTTGTTTTTTGAGATAGGGTCTCTCTCTAGCCCAGGCTGACCTGGATTCCCTATGTAGTCACAGGCTGGCCTTGAACTCACAGCGATCCTCCTTCCTTTTCTTGCTGAGTGCTGGGATTAAAGGCATGTGCCACTGCACCTGGCTCCTTCTCTTATTCTAATAAAGTCTCTCTTAATCTTAAACAAACAAACAAAAAAACACTTGTGTCACTTTGGAATCTGTGCACAGATGGCCACCATCATCTGTTAACTTGTTTGGCGAAGTAGCAAATCAAGGGATTCACCTGTGGCATGCTGGAACCTTCCATAGGTCATAAACTTAGCAGAGCACAAGACTTGTGGGATATAAACTACTGGATCTTTGAGGGATAGACTAAGGTGCAATAGTGGGGGGGTCAAGTGACAGACCAAGGTCTACATTTGGGGGGAGGCATTTTTCTTTGATTAGGTCTAGAAAGAGGAGATTTCTCTCTTCCAGTACAGGGGACAAATCTATTATGTGGCCTTTGAGTAGACAAAGTTGGGGAAGATGTCACTCAAGATAGGAGAGCTATGGCATAGATTTGGAAGTCTGAGGTTGTGGAGAAAATACTTAGCTGTCCACAAATTGGCTAAGGCTTCTACATTGGGTCCAAGAGGAAGAGTTGGTATCAGATAGAATGTACGCCATAAAGTTGGGTTGGAATGGAGGACAAATATGAGAATTTGAAGAAGTGAGCTACATGATAAGTGGTGGCCTACTCACCAGGGCACAGAATTCCTGTTGGGGGTCTAGCTGGCCTGGCCCAACTCAGCGCCACAGCTTGATCTGTATTCACCCTGGATTGACTCCTTTCTTCTTTCTTCCAGGCGCCTAGATGCCAACCTCATCTCCCTGGTCCCAGAGAGGAGCTTTGAGGGACTGTCTTCCCTCCGCCACCTCTGGCTGGATGACAATGCACTCACCGAGATCCCTGTCAGGGCCCTCAACAACCTTCCTGCCCTGCAAGCCATGACTCTGGCTCTCAACCGCGTCCGCCACATCCCTGACTACGCCTTCCAGAACCTCACGAGCCTCGTGGTGCTGTGAGTGCTGCACCTGCCCCACCGTCTTGCGGGGCCTGGACGCTGCATGCTTTCTTCCAGCTGGATCAGAAGCCTGGCTAGCTTTGCTCCTCTCTGCATGTTGCCGAACCTCCTGCTCTCAGTTTCTCCTTTGTAGAAGATGAGGAAGAAGATGAGATGATCATTCCCTCGACCCCATAGGATTGTCTCAAAGCAAGATAACATTAAACTTATAGAAGTACTCTGAGAGTCACTAAAGAGACAAAACACCACAATCTGAAAACAGAAATATTTTCAGTCTGTTTTCTCACCATGCAAATATAATAACCATATCATGCTAATTGGAATATAAATTAAGAATTTCTTAAGTAATTTCTACCGTATTTGATAATCAAAAGAAGCAGATATATGATTTGGCATTGGAATAGGATAAATTCATCTAATTTCTCAGGCCTAAAGAAGCAGAAAAGGCTATCACATGTAATTAGACAGCAAAGCCTCATCAGGGTAATTACCTGGGAGATAGCATCCCTGGCAGGAGAGGGACTGGGGTTAACTCTGCCTTCCCAGTGGGAACTTTACAGTGCAAATTAGCTTGCAGCTAATTGCTATGAATGATTGGTAAGTTCATAGGATAATTACTAAGGGCTTGGAGGTCATGTGTAATTGCTCTGGGTTACATACTAATTGCTGCAGGAACATGGTTCAGGAACATGTGTGTTAGTGACTCTAAATGGCAGCATTGCCTCCCGTGCTCTTGGAAATCTGGTGTTGTTTTCTAAGCCAGTAAGTGGATGGTGCTTAATTCCATGGGAGAGATGAAAGGCAGGCACCAATTTGTTTGTCTCATGTTCTATCCAGGGAGCTTAAAGAGTCACAGTACATTCTTCTGTCCAGATGACCAGACCTTCCAACCTTCTGGGAGTCGGTGTGGTTGGTTTAGCTTTGGTAATTTCCTTGTCACCTCATGAAGGAATGGGATCAGTCTCAGTGAAGGACAAGACTACTAGAAAATGAGAACCCCATCATGGTTCCCGGACACAGGGACAGAAACATGCACTTACATAGCCCCCGAGTGGGCACAGAAAGTAATGGAAGGATAAGACAGAACTACTGCCCTCGAGGGGCTTAAAGTCTAGTTGAAATAACAGAACAGCCATGGGGAAAGTTAACTCAGACAGGTGTCTAACTTATGCTAGCATAACAAGGTGGTAAGGCACTGTATGGTAGCATGGGTGAGGTGGGGAGGCTGAGCAACTAAGAAGGGGTGAGAAGAAGGCTTTATATGGGAAGCAGGGCTGGGGCTGGGCCCAGAAAGACAATGAAAAAAAAGGAGAGTGTTTAAAACATAGAAGGGTAGTTGGGTGGGGTGGCTGATGCCTTCAAGCCCAGAACTTGGGAGGCTGAGATCAGAGGATTGTTGTGAGTTTGAGGCCAACCTGGGCTACAGTGAGACCCTGCCCAAAAAAAGAACAACCCCAAACCATGGAGAGGTAGTCAGGTATGTTTTGCTCCTGGTGAATAAGCAGTCCAGCTGGAGCAGAGATTCCTTGTGCAGAGTGTGGAGAAGGTAGAAAGGGGAGTTTGGGACACATGATGTTATAGCAGAGTCTGGATTTTAGTTGCCATTGAGGAAAGTGAACTTGCAGGTTTTCAAGCAAAAGTTAAAACAGAGGTATTCTAGGGAGATTAAGGTGAAGGATTGAATGGGAATAGGGAGAGACCTGTGACAGAACTCAGACTCTCTAAGTATCTAAGTTCAGTTGGGGAATTGGCAGAAAAGACGGGCAGGGAGGCACAGCTATAAGGGATGTTTTGAAGGAAGAATTAATCCAGCCTAGAGATTTTCAGGGGATGGAAGAGCAAGAAAAAAAGGAATCGTGGGTGACTTCAAGGTTTGGTTGGAAGGCAGGAAGCTGGCCTGAAAGTCAGGCTTATTAAATAGATCTAAGAGGCATCTATAAGGACCCACTGGATATGAGAAGGGACCAAGGACTAAGGAAAATCCTACTGCAGCAGCACTGAAACAGAACCCTTTGACTGAGGCTATAAACAGCATTTGTGGGTACAGGAAGAAGTTTCCAGAAGAAGGTGACCTTGAAGGGGTGAGGACATTGGGGTCCATGTCCAGGAACTATGGGATAAACTGAGAAGGCCCAGGAGGCAAATAAGAACACTGCGAATGAGAGGAAGCAAGAAAGTTTAGTTAAAACAAGGTGTGGCAAGGTCTATCTGTAATCCTATGACCTGGGAGGCTGAAGCCCAGAGGTGACAAGTTAAAAACCAAACTGGCTACATAGCAAAACATTGTCTTAAAAAAAAAAAAAAAAAAAAAAAACACCAGGAAAAATCCAAGGGGTGGATAGGGGCCTGCCGTGTGAGCAGGCAGGTACAGTGGAGGAAATGAAGGTCTCTTCCCGTCAACCCTGTGCTTTCATCACATTGCTCTGACATATGTGGAGCCCGAGCCCCAGCAGGAGACCAGGCAGCACGTCGTCGTTAGTCTCTTTGTTAGACTATAAGGCTGGTTACTGGAGGTGCCAGGACTCCAGGACTGAAGGGGGGTTTAGATGAGGGAGAGGTCCTAGAACTGGATGTCCAGAAAGCTGAGCTGGTCTAGGCCAGAGTTGAAGCCGGGGAGATGGGGAGCTGGGAATCACAGACAGGGGACCCGGAGGAGCAGGGGGTTGGGAGAATGAACAAGAGTTTTAAATCTCAAGACTTCCCTCCTGCCCCATCTCTCGGAGCAACATCTTGGAGGCCAGCCTGCTTCTTACCCCTCGTAAGTGATCACGTTTCTCTGCCTAAAGATGCTTGTACGTTCTTAAACTTTAATAGCATAATTCAAACACGTCACAGTGTTGAATGTTCTGCATCTAATTTCCTTGAACAATGGATGCTTTTGAGCTGCAGATTCTGTTTCTTCTTCTTCCTAAAGAATTTTTAAAATATTATTTTGTTGACTACATTTTCAATCTCATTTTTTTGGATTTTTTTCTTTGAGAAAAATTTTTGGATTTTTTTCCTATTTAATTCAATCAGCTATCATTATTGATTCCCTTCACATCAGTGATTATTACCTTTACATCTTCCACACTGATCAGTTTCTAATGGTTTTGACATTGTTTCACTCCACTTATGCCTACCCTGATTATGTCAAGCTTGTTGATGAAAGTCAACTTTCACCACCATTTCCTCTTTTCTTTGTTGGCTTGTTTGTATGTGTGCAATTATGCGTGCATGTGTGTGTGCACGCACGTGGAGGACAGAGGACAACCTCGAATGTCATTCACCAGGTGTCATCTAGCTTTCCTGAGACAGATTCTCTTATTGGCCTGGATCTCTTCACATAGACTAGCCTAGCTGGCCAATAAGCCCCAGAGAGTCACCTGTCTCTGCTTCTTGAATGCTGTGATTACAAGTATCACCACAATTGGTTTTGTTTGCATAAGTTCTGGAGATCAAACTCAAGTCCTCATGCTTGAGTTATCCCCTCAAATTGTAGTATTTTCTTTTTTAAAATATTTATTTGTAAACACAGAGAAAGAGTGAGAGAGAGAATAGGCACATCAGAGCCTCTTGCCACTGCAAACAAACTCCGGATGCATGCGCCACTTTGTGCATCTGGCTTTATGTGGGTACTGAAAAATTGAACCCTGGTCCCTAGGCTTTTCAGGCAAGCACCTTAACCACTGAGCAATCTCTCCAGCTGCTGTACTATTTTCATAATGTATTTTTGGTCCTCACTTTTCTTTCCTTAATCTACAATGTCATTTTTCCTTTCACTTATAAATTTTTGTCTTTGATATATCCTTTGTTTTGTAGCAGAAGGCAGTTATGGTCAGTTTCCTTCTGATCCTCACTTATTAATTGTAGTGTGTTTGTGTGTTTGTGTGTGTGTGTGTGTGTGTGTGTGTGTGTGTGTGTGTGTGTGTGTGCCGGCATGCCATAGTGTGCATGTGGAAGTCAATGAACAATCTTGAGGCATCTATCTTTTTCCTTCCATCTTCTTTGAGACAGGCTCTCTCTCATTTGCCACCTTAAACAGCAGTCTAGCTGCCTCACAAGCTTTGGAATTCTCCTGGCTTCACATCCCATTGTCATAAGCATGTCATAGGATCACAGATACATGGGCCACTCAGTGCCCAGCTTTGACACGGGTGCTGAGGAGGATCAAATTTAGGTCAGCAGCCTTGCAAACAAGTGCATTTAACCACTGAGATATCTCCCAGTGCCTATGAATTGTTCTTTTGTTGTTGTTGTTTTGTTGAGACAGAGTCTCATATTGGAGGCTCAGGCATGTTCCAAGTCCCGATAGCTCTGAGGATGACCATGAATGGCCTGATACTTCTGCCTCCACCTCCCATGTGCTGGGATTATAGCATTAATGCCTCCACCTTAACTCTGCTCCTTCTAGGCTTAGAATGCTGCCCAGCTTTTGCACCCCTTCTCCCTCTGTTTCCCCACTGCATGCTTGCACACAGTCACCCTGTGGTTTCTTTTCTCTGTGTGCTCTGGAAGCCCAGGAAGCTGGTCCAGGACATCATCTCTGGGTCCCACGGAGGGTCTCCTCCAAGCTACAGTGTGTGAGGTTCAGTCCTGTAGTGAAGAAGGTTCCATCCTCTTTCCTACACCCTGGTGGGTCGAGTAAGAGACAGAGCATGCTCTGAAGTATAGACCAATCAGGCTCTGCTGCCTCTACCCAATTGCCTTAAATGTGTTTACTCCCTTTGCCCAAGAATACCCGTGGGCATTCTCCCCAGCCCCCATAGTTACTTCTCTAAGCTTTGAGCATTTTCAGGGAGAAATCTCAGATTTTGCTCTCATTTTCTGAGGAAAGAGAGCTGATGAAGTCCTCCATTCTGCTTTCTTGACCAGCTGTTCTGTCGTGTTTCTGACTGTTGCTCCTTGTAGTATTCCAGGTGGGGTCCAGTCTGGTTTTAGTTATTTTTTCTCATTAGGAGTTGGGGGAAGACAATTCTGTCACTTATTTTCAATGAGTTATTTATCTTGTGAATCTCTCCCACACTGATCTCCTTCCTCACCCACCCAGCCCTGCTCTGCCCAAGGTCTTCACCCTGCTGCACAGACACACCATGCCCCCACTTCTGCCTGGAATGCCCTTCTTTCTGCTCCTGTGGTTAGCCTATCAAGACCCTGCTCAGAGGATCACCACCTCTGTAAAGCTCTCCTTGATGCTTTGGCCTCACCAACCTCCCAGTTCTCTCAGCATGACCACAACCCTCTCCAGTTGTAACGGAAAGCTTAGCCTTTAATTATATGTTGTCTGCAGTGGTTTGCTGTTGGCTCCTCTAAGAACGTCTGGCCACTGAGTCAGGCCGGATGGGTTCTAGGGAGCAGGGCCAGAAAAGAAGCCTCAGATACAAGCCCCTCTGACATCAGCCCAGCCTTGGCCTGGGCTTTCCTCTCCCTGGTTCCTTTGCTAGTAAGACAAAAATGGTTGTAGCCTGTGGTCATCCCCCCTTGGCAATTGTGGCTTTTAGAAGTTGGTCTTGGCCAACCTGTTTGTCCCTGGAGACAAAGGGTTAGACCACTGGGGTCATTGTGTTCATGCTTCTGTCTCTACTTTGCTACTCCTGCCACCGTGTGCTCCTGTCTGCCCTGGTCCAACACTGTGGTTCACACTCTGACGTCTCTCCTTCCTCCACAGGCACCTGCATAACAACCGCATCCAGCATGTGGGGACCCACAGCTTCGAGGGGCTGCACAATCTGGAGACACTGTGAGTGAGAGTACCATTTAAGCCCTGGCCCATCCAGGGATGAGACCTGTGAGCTGGGTGGGAGGTGTGAACACAGGAAGATCCAGTGAGGGCCTGAATGCTATGATCTGGACTTAGGCTTGCCACTCATGTGTTTCTGGCACTTTCTCTGAGATGCTATTCAGAATGAATTCCTTCCTCCTTTGAGTGGGCAAAAGATGCCCTCAGGGGTTCACAATGGCCCAGGGAGTGGGAAATCAGTACTTGAGCCAGCAGAGACCACCAAAAAAATGTACAGAAACAGACACTTTAAGGAGAAGCTAGAGAAACTGGGATATGAAACCTGGGGACTGGAAGGCTTGGGGGTGGGGTTTGAACTAACTTGATGGCAGTTTTGATGTCTGTTTAAGGGTGGCTGATGACAGAAGGGAGAGGAATACCACAGAGTAATGTCGGGACTGTTTGCCAAGTGATCTAACTAGCTACATGATTAATGGGGAGATGGCCCATTCAGTGCTGTAGCCTGCCTATAAAAAGCACCAAGCTGTTGACTCTTAAAAAGCCATATTATTCACACATCATCATCCTGGAATTTAGTTAAGGTCAAAATGCACCCAAACCCTCCCATCACTTCCTCGGGAGTCTTGCCAGCCCCTACAGAGTGGGCTGAGTGGGCCCCACTGAGCAAACAATTGGCTAGGCTCTGCAAGTATGACTGTCCATGCCAGCTAGGGTCTTTGGCATTCCCAAGGGAACTGGCAAGACACGGATACCTGGTCTAGGACCCAGAGAGGGAAATGGGGAAAGGAGACCCCAGGTCACCAAGTATAAGCCACTGAGGGTGGGGAAGGGCTCATGGCATCAGAAATTGAATTTCCTCTAGTTATAATCAATTCCCCATTTTCTACATGCCTTCACTTCCCCTCCCCTAGAGCATCACTCCTGAGCTGAGGGCTTCTTAAGAATCCAGAGCAACATAGGAGAAAAATGCCTGGAGACAGGCTGTGACTGGGAAGCAGCATGTTGGGAAAACCATTAGGTGAGGTCAATTCCAAGACTCCTCTCCTGTTAGCATCTGTGGTTGCGTGGGGAAAGGGATGGGAAGCCCAGACCAAAGTGTCCTCCTTTTTCCTGCTGATAGGATTTCAGGAGTGACTGCTTTCTTGGGCTCAGCATGTAGCAGGAGAAATGGCAGAGCTGGGCCTACCTCTCTCGGCATCCTGCCCTTTGGCCAACCAAGGGTGTGCAACATGCCCCAGCCTAGACTCAGGAAAATTGGCCCCTCTCTACCATTGTGCATGGCTTGGGATATGTGCCCCCTTCCCAGCTGTCAGTGATGACTGGACAGTTAGAGCAGGCCAAGCCAGCCCTGTAATCAACATAGGGGAAAGTTCATGTCCAGGAAGGAGGCATGGTTCCTCACAGATGGACCTTCCCAGATATGGACAAAGCAGATTAGTGTGCGTTGAGAAAACATACATAGAAGTCCTTAAGAGAGTGCTCTGACATCCTGTCACCTGGTGAAATGTGAATCATATGAGCCTACTGTGTGCTAGGTTCTTAGAGGTGTTCCTAGAGGAAAAGATTAGGCCCTCATAGAAACCCCTTAGGAGACAAGAGCTCTCAGAGCTGTGCTTAGGGTGGCAATACACCAGCAGGGCAGGAGGAAGTGCAGCACTATGGGTCCCGGAATGCAGGGCTGTTAGCTCTGCTGGGAAATCAGGTGAGGAGGGGGCATAGATACTGGGTGTTTGTTGGCACCTCAAAAAAGTCAACAAGCAGCTGTTTCTTCATTTGTGGGGCATGCTGCCTAATTCTTTCTCAATTAGCCACTGACTCGCTGCACAGGGCATTTGGCTCAGCTGGTTCTGGCTGAATTACAGAGCAGTCCTGCCGCCAAGCACCCACTGTCCCTTTCATCTATCTACAGGAGTGCTTGGCCCCAACACACAAAGCCCAGGGCTGCACCCACTTTGCAGATGGGAAAGCCAACACCAAGAAACAAGGAAAAGCCCTCCCATTTTTACAGGGTGAAGGCAGAATAGCCCAGTGCCAAAGCCCTCAGCGTCAGGCAGCCTAAAGTCAAATGCTGTGTGACCTCAGTCATTTACCTCTTGGTTTTCTAATTTACAACCTAATGTCACAAGGCTGACATGTGGGTCCAGTGATGATGATGTGTATAAAGCTGTTACGGAGACTGGCAGATGTACAGGACCTGCTCTTCATGCCTTTCTCCTTCCTCCTCGTCCCCTACTTGGTGCTGACATTTCAACAACACCCCTTTTCTCCCCACCCTTGAGGAGCAAGCCCTTCTTCCAACTTTTGATCTCCAATTAAAAGGGGGAAAAGTGTGTTCTTTATCCTCTATTCCCCAGAGCCTGCAGGGGAAGGCAGATGTGGAGGGGGAGGAGTAGCCCCGGAGAATGAAAGGAGAAAGAAATGATAGTCAAGTCTTTTAATTGTTGCATAATTGGCACGCTCGCCAGCCTCGCTTATTACTCGGGAGCTTTCATGTGAGCTTCTTGCTGGAAGGGTACTTCTCCCTCAGGCTCTGTAAATCTCTGCCACTTAGACCTCTCTCATCTCTGGCAGCAGAGGGAAGATCAAACCCCCACAACCCAGGCTGTGGTTTGGCTCGAGCTGGAGTTTGGCTCATCCTCAGACTCCTCTGTGGAGGGAGGGCAACCCCAGCCTTACCACCTGGGAGGAGGAGCCAGGTGTGGGCATGGGTGCTTCACAGGCTCCCCAAACTATCACACAGTACACATCACATGGCTCACATCCTCTCTCCATGTAGACACCCCCTCTCCATATCAACACAACACAGACATGGGCCCTTCAAAACATACCTGTGCAACTCAGCTTCTCTCGTGTGCTCAGCTCTGGGGGCCAGGTTGTCTGATTCCAAGTCTAACTCTATGGACTCTAAGGAGTGTACGTCTTACCACTGGGAGGCTCACTTTCTTGTTAAGCAACCAGGGCTGGTGGCACACACCGGCAATCCCAGAACTCAGCAAGTGGAGAGAGGATCTGGAGTTTTGGGCTAGCCTGGGCTTCATGAGACCCTATCTTGAAACTGAACAATAGGAAGGAGCAGGGTAGACAAGGGTCACACACCATGCTCTTTTATTCTAAGGGATCCAGGCAAATCCAAGTGCTTTGGGCTGGGGCTGGGGTGTGGCTTTGCTATGCCCTCTGCTGCTGAGCTCCAAGGAGGCTTGGCATTGCCAGAAGAGGATCCTGGGTTGTTCTTCTCAATGTAGTCATCACCATTCTAAACTTTGCCAAGGAACCTCAACCAGAGGCAGATAGGACGTGCTCTGTCCTGCATCCACAAGTCCTTTGCACACCCACACTGAGGATGACCCGCCACCTGTTGGGAAATTCCAAATCAGAGATGGTCTAGCTCTCAGCTATGAAGTAGCATTTCCACACTAGACCACATCTACATATTTGGGGTGAGCTGCCCATTTCTCTACTTTGTAAGTGATGGGAAAACAGCAGCATCTCAAAGCGCATGGCTCCATTTAACACTAGCGCCCTCAAGGGCAGGTCTGAGGCAGGACTTCCTGGACATCTGAGTTGAGATACAAAAGAAGCCATGATGAAGAAAAGTTCCTGGAAGATTCTCCCAGGTACCAAGACCCCTGGGTCAATGTTTAGAATTTCATGCTTGGAGGCTACAAGCAGATATCCCAGCCCAACAAGCATTGACCCTTGAGTTCCCAACTACACATAACCAAAAGAAAGAAAGAGGGGTCTGGTGACCCCAATTTCATCCCGAAGGGTCCACTTTCACTTCCTATATCTAGGAATTTGATATGTGCATTTTGGCACAGTGGTAAGATCAGAAGGGCAGGCCCCAGGAGGCTCTAGGTCAACATCCCTTCCTTTGGCCTGGGTGATGATCTCTGGGCCTTGTTATGACCTCGTTAAATCCTGCCCAAGTGGAGCCCGTGCTGGCTGGACATCTCCCTCTGGATGAGAGCCTGAGCTAGAATAAGAGCAGAAACTTCCTGGCACAGCTCCCTGTCTAATCAGGACCAGAATTCAACATGGGTCTAGAAGGGGAGGAGGGCATGGCAGGAATTTATAGAATTCTGTCTTGAAATACAAAATTATGCATTCCATGTCCAACCTCCTCTACTGACAGATGTCACAGCGATCTGTTTCCACAGAGCATTCTTATTCAACTACAGCTGTGGCTAGAAAGTGTTCCCCTGTCTCTTTGTCACTAAAACCACAAATATCAACAGGTTTCACTCTCAACTGGCTTGTAGTTGGCCCTGAAAATGGCCGCTTGTCATTCTTAGGCCTGTCAACCTTTGGTCTGGAACCAGGCAGATTTCTACTTAGGTTCACTAGGGACTCAGGACATCCTGGAGAGTTAGGTTCAAATCCTGACACTGCCACCAATAAGTAACATGTGTAAGTCACCTGACCTCTAGAAAGCCTCTGTCCCCACAAACAGAACAAGGCTGATATTTTACAATTCACAGGACATTGCAAAGATCGCATTAAATGAGTAACTTCACGCAGTGCCTGAGATACCATAGGCACTGAATTTATGTTAGCTTTCTCTTTCCTGCCCTCCTACATAGTGTTGGACGGAATGTGTCTGAAGGTGGTAGGGAGGCGTGACCCGGGGGTATCATTTCACAGTGCTCCATGCTGTGACTCATTGCTATCGGATGAATAGGAATTCCCAGGCAGTCAGGGCATGACTACTGTATTAGTTTCCTGTGGCTGCCATGACAAACTACCACAAACTTGGTGGCTTAACAAAATAGTAATTTATTCTTCCACAGTTCTAGAGGTCAGAAGTTCAAAATCAAGCCATTGGCACGGCTGGTTCTTTTTGTAGGTATGAGGTAGCCTTCACTCCCTACCTCTCTCCTAGCTTCTGGCGGCTGCTGGCAATCCTTGGCATTTCTTGGCTTAGAGACCCGTGCCTCCAATCTCTCACCCTCACAAAGTCTTTGTTTGTGACTACTTCTAAAAATCCTCATCAATGCACTTACAGCCCACCCTGTTACTCCAGGCTGACCCAGTCTGGAGATCCTTTACTGGACTCCTTCTGCAAAGGTGCTATGTTCAAGCTCACCATCATAGGCACCAAGAATTAGAACTGGGGATACAGTTCAGCCACGTTTGACCACTGGCAGGCTCTATGGCAGAACCTGCTGGGGGCAGCTAATGGGTGGGCATTGACCTATGTAAATCTTTTTTCCTCTTACTCCTTTCTTTTTCTCCTTCTCTTCTTCCCTTTCTTTTTTTCCCTTTACACAGGATTTTGCTGTATATCCCAGGCTGGCCTTAAACTTATAAACCTCTTGCCCCTGCCTCCCAAGTACTAGGATTATAGGTGTGTGCCACCATACCCAGTTATTCCGCTTTCTTATTTCAAAGCAAGTCCAGTTAGGTCTCGTCTCCCCACCCCACAACTACTTGTTGAGGAAGATGGGCAGGAACTATGGTGCCTCAGCTTCCGCACTGAGAAACCGAAGTAGAGTGAATGATTAATGCAAGGGCATTCTGCTAAAGAAGAAGCAGGATCTGAACTCGGGTTTCTCTGCCCATGGCCCATGTCAGCCCCTCAGACCACAGCACCTCTGGAGCCAGAGCATCAAGGAACTCTTTCCTTACCCATTCTCAATCATCTTACATTTGTGGGTTTATTAGCTGCAAATTTGTGGGCTTTTGTGGCTTATAGAGGAATTTATTGTTCCATATAAAACTTTTTTTTCTGGCTTCCCCCACAGAACCACTAATGACTTTTAACAGGCAGAAAATTGAGCTGCCCAATAAGTTTGTCTTGTGTTTTGTGACCATGACGAGTTATTAATAGTTCTTCCCAGCACAACATTCCCTTTCCCATCGCCCTGGTGTTGGGGGTAGTCAAGGTCATCTTCTGTCACTGCCACCCCGTCCTCCCTGCTGGCAATGAGGCCAAAACTTCCGTTTTGATTTCCCACCCCACCCCTCACTCCCTTAGGCACCCCAGCCAAGTGGTCTGGAATGGAGAAGGGAGTTTAAGGGGGAGGAGAGCTCTGCCACTGGATCCTTAGCAGATGCCACAGAGAGGAAACTAAGAAGTTCAAGTCTGGCCTTGCATATCTTGAAGAAGGAAGAGCTGGGGAAAAAATAAAACAGCGATCTCCATTCTCTTGGCTGTGGGACTTTGGACTCAGTCCTTCCTTAATACTTGCTGAGCCTCTCTGTGCACCAGGCCATCATTACAGGCCCATCACAGGCACCCGGGAGACATGCAGCTGCCACAGACACAGAAGGGTTCTAGATCAGAAATCTGGGTGCCCTTTAAATGTGTTGTTCCCAGCATTCCTGTCCTCACTAGCCTAGCCCCATCATGGTGTCATAGCCCAGGGGTCATTTTCTGTTCAGCCTCTGTACTCTAGATTCCCACGTGGCCTCGTGGCTTTCAATACTGTATATTTTCTGATAACTCCAGTTCAGACTTCTCTGAACTCCAAACTTAAGATCAGTACTCACATCTCAAGAGCTGGCACAGATGTCCCATGCTGTAACTTAGAGAAATGCCCTGGATATGGGACACACCTACTGTCACAGTCCCTCAGGTTTGGGGGGGAGGGACATAACGCCTTTATACTCTGCTAAGGTCGGGTGTACGTAGAGCCTTCGGGAGCTCTACATTAATGGGCCCCTGGCATCCTGGGTTGTCTGCAGGGATCATATCACGTTTAGAGGACTAGATCCCGCTCTGAGTATCACAGCTTGAGAATGATAAGGTCACTTTGTCAGGGGAGATAACGTGTCTGCAAATGTGCTTCAGAGAACTGGGGAGAAGCCTTGGGTGGAATGTGATGTTCCTCTTTGGAAGACAGATACATGTGGTATGTACAGCCTTCCAGCTGACTGAGGGCCAAAGGAGGAGGTGAAAGTGGCATTTTAGCTCAAGAAGAAGAAGCGTTAGTTTGTGTAGAGTGGTCTCCATGGAGGCCACACTGGGCAGCCAGAGCAGTGAGTGCCCAGCTGCTGGGATAGTCCAAGCAGAAACTGGATAGATACCCATCCATCTGGAATTTTGGAGTTGATTCCTGTTGACGGGGCTGGGTAGACTGTTACCTTTCATCTTCTTTCCAGGCCTAGGCTTTTGAGATCCCAGGTGTTTCATTAAAGCAAGACAAGAAATCTCAGTATCAGAGACCAGCCACTGTTAAAAATGAGCACACTATTGCTTCATGTATATTCTGAATGTACTCTGGCAAGGAAGAGAGTGTAGGTGGAGAGAGGGTGTGTCTGTGTCTCTCAATAGAAACTGATGACAATTTTACTAATTGCTGCATTTATTAATGGGTGGCCTTTTATGTAGGCTGTTTAGAAGCTAAAACAATGCTATTAGTCATAAAGTGTTGGTTCCTGGCATTCCAGGTCATCTGCCCCATGCATGTGGAGTCAGATTTAAGACAGGTGTTCTGTCCACAGTACAGGAAGAGCAATTAAGACATGCATTCATAGTGCTTGCTCGCCTTTGTTCCAGGCCTTGGGAGATAAAAGTGGTCCGAGTTTACAGTCTATCAGAAATTGTTGTGCTTTGTGTTTCATTCTGTGGAGCCAGGCTCGCCCACATCCCCTCACCCCACCCCCAGTGCCCTTATCTGAGATCTGGTAATAAACATAAACATTCACCCTGAGAATAAAACGTAAGTGGAAACTCAATTAATGATATTCATCTTCCTTAATTGCTATGAAAAGTAGATAAAACAACTTGGATGCCTGCGGTTGTAATGTCTAATGAATGGTTTGCCCAGGGTGCAATGTCTAGTGAAAGGAAGAGGCAAAAGGAAGTGAAATTCTTTGACCATCTACTCTGTGACAGTCTTGACCAGGTGAACAGAGTGGCCTTCTGCAATGGGTATCCTCAGCTTCAGGTGAAGAAACAAGCTAAGAAATGAAGAGACTTGTTCAAGGGGATCTTGTTGGTCCACCAAGCCCAACAATATTCTACTGTAACAGATGACTTGCAAACAGGTGTCTAGCCTTTCCATTGTAATCATTTGGCTTTGATGTGTTTATGAGCGCTTAAACTCCTATAAGACCCTCCCCCCTTGACATCCTCTCTCCCCTTCTCTCTATGAACAGCCACTCCTGCTGTTCATGGCCTTTTTAAGACCCAACTTTGGGTAGGATATAGGGGGTGTTTTAAGCCAGGAGCCAAGAGGCCCAAGTTCAAGGTCTAACTTGAGACTCCCAGTAACTCACCTTTTTACTCTCTAAGCCCCAGTCTCCTCATCAGTGCAAAGAAGAGGCCATGAAATCCTGCTGTGTCCACTGACCCAGAGTGAGACTCTCCAGAAATCTCAAGAGCTCTTGAAAGGAGAGAACTAGAGCTGGGAGTACGGGAGCAGCTTAAAGCTTGGGTTGCCTTCTGAGATTCAAGGTCCAACTTGTGGGCTTGCTGTCAGTTTGATTGGATTTGGCTAGAAACTGCTAAGTAAATGAAGGGGAGGATTAGGCTTAGACAAATGCAGCTTTCAAACTGACCTTGGACTGCATTTGGGGATGGTTTCTCTTTAACATCAGCCCTTCCCTATCTGTTTCTAGCTCCTGCAAGCAGCATAAAGAACAATTTACTCTTCCTGGGCTTCTGGGGGGTTATTAAACATAAAAGATTTTCTAGCCATGGATGAGGTTTCTGTTTAAGGCATCCTAAACTATCCTGATGAAACAAAAGACTCAGACCAAGCCTGAGGGCAACAAAAGTCTGCATGCTAGGCTAGAACTCCATCATCAGTCACCAAAACTAAATGAGCCCCCATCTTGAGACCTTGTCAATGGGCTCAAATGGTCATCTTTGACAATGAGCATTCATGTATATGGCCCTGTGGCTGAACTGCGGGAGATCCAAAAGGGATCCCATATGCTCTCTGACTTCATGGAAAGCAACACACATGCAGGTAACCCCACCGTAGATCTATTTCACCTGCCTGGGCTTCACTCTGAGCTATTCCACTGTGGAACTGTGGAGCTGTGGAACTGTGGCCAAATGATTACCTATCTCTGTGCCTCAGCTTCTCATCTTCAAAATGGAGACACTAATAGTACCTGCTTCAAAGAGTTGTTGTGGCGGGAATTGAATGGATTAATATATGCAAACCATCTAGAACCATAACCCTTACACATTAATCACTGGTATTACCACCACTACTGCCACCATCACAAATCTAATGTCATGCATGCCAAGAAAGAAAATGCCAGAAAAATGCCGAGAGAGTGAGTGATTCGTTCTAACTTCAGGGATGCATTTGGACCCCAAATTCAAAGGATGACTAGGATTTCAATAGTTGAGAAAGGGGGGGCATTCCAGGCTGAGAGCAGAAGTGGTCTGGGTAAATATACCAAAGTGTGAAAATACATGAAGGGTTGAAATGCAGATGAAGCTGAAAGATTTGTCAGGGGCACTGGAGCCCATTAAGGAATTTGAACTTTGTTCTCTACCTCTTTGTTCTGACAGTCTTTTCAGATTTTTCAGTATAGGAGAGTGACAGCTTGCATTTCAAAAAGATCTTTCTGGCACATGTGGAGTAGCTAGGAGTAGGAGCTCCAGACTCCAACCACCAGTGTTCAAATTCTGACTATGACAGTCCATTGGTTAAGATAGACTAAAATACCACAACAAACAGACAATGGTGTGTGTGATGTCTCAACACAATAGACGTTTATTTCTGGATCATATATCAGTCCCAGGAAGGTGCTTCTTTTGGAGGGTGACCTTCCTCCATACAGTGACTCAGAAACCTGGCTTCTTGGATTTTTGCCATCCCCAGAGCCTAATGAGGCTCTTTTTTTGCATCTAGCTGATGGAAAGATAGAGAAACCATGGAAGAGACAGGCTGGCTAGTTTATAAACCCTGGACTAGAAGTGGCACACACCATTTCTGTTCACCTTCTTAGGTGAGGATCTGGTTATATAGCCGCACTTACTTCAGGGGAGACTGGGCCATCCACTCTAGAGGCATTCCTGGATACCCCACCTATCACTCTATCCAACAAAATATTCTGCAATAAAAAAAATTCTGCAATAGTGGAAATGCTCTAGATCTACATTTCTTTGAAAGATATTTTTATTTGTTTGTTTGAGGAAGAGAGAGAAAAAATAGGGATACCAGAACCTCTTGTCACTGTAAACAAATTCCAGTTATATGCACCTCTTTGTGCATCTGGCTTTACATGGGTACTGGGAAATTGAACCCGGACTGGCAGGCTTTGTAAACAAGTGCCTTAACCACTAAGCTATCTCTCCAGCTCCCTGGATCTTTGCTTTGAATAAAGAGCTGCTGGCTCTATGCTGCCACGGAATACTTCAAGTGTGGCAGTAAAACTGAGAACTAGGGTTAAGTTTTCTTGTAATTAAATAGCTAGTGAGGTTGGTGGCTATGGACAGTGCAGTTAAAGAGCAAAGGGAGGAAGCATTTGGGCAGAGAGTGTGGGCACAGTCGTTTGGTAAGCTGATGTGCTTTCTCACTTTCCTCAACTGTAAAATGGGCAGAATGGGAGGATCCATCCTTCAGGCTGCTGGAGGATGAAGAGAGATCATTCCACCAAAGCACTCAGTGACTGGCACAATACTTAATCAATGACCTGTGTATGGCCTGAAGGCAGGGACAACGTTCAGCAGTCCCAGGAAGATCTCTCTCTCTCTCTCTCTCTCTCTCTCTCTCTCTCTCTATTTGTTTTTTCGAGGTAGGGTCTCACTCTAGCCCAGGCTGACCTGGAATTCACCATGTAGCCTCAGAGTGACCTCAAACTCACAGTGATCCCTCTATATCTGCCTCCCAAGGGCTGGGATTAAAGGCATGCAACACCACACCTCCAGTGAAGCCCTCCAGGTCTCCCCAGGGTGTGTATGAAAGTCCTGATGCTATGTATGCTGCCCAGGACCTTTGACGTCATGCTGAGAGAGCTCATCTTTTCTGGTATATTTGTCTAGACAGGCATACTTTCCCCTATCTTTCTATCTTCCACTCGGCCCTGCAGAATTCTTTGTGTATTTTGGGACATTTGGCTACAAGTGCCTATTACTTTGAGTTGAATGCATCAGGGGTGAGGAGGGTTGCAAGGACATGTTCCCTGGACAACTAGAGCCAGAGATCCATCTACATGGCACTAAATGAGTCCAAGATTGGGCAACTTTCCAGGTTACTAAATCTATGTAGGCAGCCAAATTCAGGCCACCTCATTGGTGTGGAGTTCGCAGAGTTTTTTTTTGAGATCTGTACAGTTTTTCTTCTCCCACATTTCTCTACAAAAATAGCCTTCTGGTTCACACGCCTTTTACCCTGTGCCTTTTACGACTATCTGTCAGTCTACTACTGGCAAAATTCCTGTCCAGAAACTACCATAGAGGGATGCAACCATTCAATTTAGCTGTCTGGACATGAGTCTAATGAGATATGTAAGGGCTTCATGATAGCAAAACCACATGGAACACATCCCATGGCTTCTGTGGTTCTGGACAATCCCACCAGCCACCCAGGACTATCTTATTCCATTTATTTATTTTATTATTTATTTATGAGAGAGAGAGAGAGAGAGAGAGAATGGGCATGTTAGGGCCTCTAGGCACTGCAAACAAATTCCAGATACATATGCCACCTTGTGCATCTGGCTTTATGTGGGTATTAGGGAATCAAACCTGGGTCTGTCCTTAAGCTTTTCAGGCAAGCACCTTAACTACTGATCCATCTCTCCAGCCCTATCTTGTTCCATTTTTTAATGTCAACCTCAAAAATCTCAAGAAAATATTCCTAAATACTCCAAATTCTTCTAAGAGTTCATTAATGTTTTTTATCAATAAGCTTATTTAGAGCTTTTTATTTATTCATTCAACACATATTTGTTGAGCTTTTGCTCTCTGCCAGACTTTATTCTGGTATTAAAAATGTGAAATAGAGTGACTTTTTTTCAAGGCGCATACATGCTGTTTGGGAAGAAAATAAATATATGTCATGTGACAATAAGTTTTCAGAAGGCACAGGAAACAGGGTGTCTCTATTGTGACATAACAAATCACTTCAAAACTTAATGACCTAAAATAACAACTTATTATTTCCCATGAGCCTATGGCTTGGCTGAGCTGCCCAGGCTCAGTAAGGAGGCTGTGATCACTGGAGACTCAGCTAGGGCTGAGGGCCTCACTCACATGTCTGTGGCTTTGCTGCCAGTTGTTGGTGGGTCTTCTCTCTTCACATGGCTCTCGCCATTCAAGAATATAGTTTGGGCTATGTGTGGTGGCACATGCCTTTATGCCCAGAACTTGAGAGGCAGAGGTAAGAGGATCACTGTGACTTTGAGGCAGCCTGGGATGGCGTGAGACCCTATCTGGAAAACACAGAAAAAAAAAAGTACAGTTTGGGCTTCTTTACAAGTTGGCATAAGCACTCCAGGATTGTGAAGGCAGAGGCTATGAGGCTCTTATGACTTAGGACCAGATCATACTATATCACTTGTCCCTTATAGCACTGGTCAATGCCATCGACAAAACCAGCTCATCTTCAGGGAGATGCCACCTTTGGGTCAGAGAATCTAAAAGATTTGGAGTAACTTTTAATGTAGCACACTGGACAAAGGCAGAGTGAGTGAGTGTGCTATTTGAAATACAGTAGTCAGAGAAGGCCTTTCTGGTGGGAGGTAATTTGAGCAAGGACTTGAGAGAAGGAAGTAATCCATACAAATATCTGGAAAAAGGGTGTTGTGGGCAGAGGGCAAGCAAAGGTTCATAGGCCAGACCTCTGCAATGCTTTGCACTAGAGATAATAATATACTTTTAAGGCTTTTGAATGAAAATACATCTTCATTAGTTAAGGAAATGTACATTCTCCTTAGATGGCAGTGGAGAATTCCCAAGGGAGCTAAATCAAGTTAAAAGAGGAACACCTAGTCAGGCCTAGTGGTACATGCCTTTAATCCCAGCACTTGGGAGTCAGAGGTAGAAGGATCACTGTGTCTTTGAGGCCAGCCTGACACTACATAGTGAATTCCAGGTCAGCCTGGGCTGGAGTGAGACCTACCTTGAAAAATAAACAAACAAAAAAAGAGGAACACTTGATTTTGAAACACTGAGACTAAAGATGACACATTCATGCATTTGAAGATCCAGTGTTCATTCCCCTGCCTGCCACCTCACCCTCAGTGCTCCTCACTAAGTGTCTTGTTCAGCCCCACGGAGAACTCTAGGAAGCCCGGCATTGGAAAAATCCCTATGTGTCCAATCTCAGTCAAAGTGCCTCCATTTGTCCAAAGTTCTCATACAGCCCATGGTAGTGTCTCTGGGAGCAAATCAGAATGTGACATGCAGGCCAAGGTGTCTGGCTCACTAGAGGATGGAGGAAAGAGAGCACAAGGTGCTGTAATTGCACCGGGGTAGTCTGAGGGTAATCGGGTAATTAGTGTGTGTGTGCAGGGGGACAATTATCTAGCTCACTGGCTGCCAGACACTTGTCACTGCTCCTCTGGCCCCTGGGCTGCGTTCCTGGCTCTACCTGTAGACTATTAAGTATAATGGCCTCCCATGCAGAGCAGCCCGTCGTTATCTGCATGTTAGCGTGGTATTAATCCACAAACCCTGTCATGCCACTATGTAATTAAAGGACCTCTACATAGTCCCTTGCTCTGGCATTGGACAGCCATTAAAATTGTCAGGGCAGAGGTGGCTTTATAGGCTGAGAAGATGGACTGTGGTCCTCCTGGACAGTTCAAGAGGGAACATCGGAACTGACATCTCCACATACTTCCAAAGTCGGAAACTGTATAACCCCAGAAACAGGGATTTTAATGGCACCTGGACCATCCCAAACCAGACATATTTCCACATGGGCTAATTCATTGGCTAGTGAGTACCAAAGCCAAGGTTAAAATTTTGAAAGTTGCTATCTCTTCTAAAGCCTGTTGCAGCCATGGTAGAGAGGGAATCCCATCACACAACGAAGCAATACTGTCTGAAAGTCCTCTGAGGCTCTTCCCAGAAAACAATAAAGGTAATTAAAAAGAGGTAGCCACCCAAGTTGGCAAAGACGTGGGGACACAATCACTATCTCCCATCCTTCTTCCCTGTTTCCCTTAGAGCTCAATTAGTCACTTTTTTTTTTTTGCAGACCTCCCCTGCCTTTGGGGTTGCCCTATTTATCACAAGCAATTCTAAGTCTTTTTCAGGTAGAAATAAATTGTCCCTCAGCCTCTCTCATCTCTCTTGCCTCCCTTTTCTCTGTCATTGCCACTAAGTGCACAACACAGAAGGCCCCTTAAAAGGGTTTGGGGGACAGAGAGGTTGCTCAATGGATAAAGTACTTACCATGTGACTCTGAATACTTGAGTTTGAACCATCAGATCTCAATCTGAGTGCGTGTAGGGTGAGAAGGAAGGCAAAGATGGGAAAATTTCCCCATATAGTCATGAACAGAGCGGTGAACGAGAATGAGAGACCAAATAAGGCAAAGTCCTACCCAAAAGTTGTCATCTGTCCTCCACATACACACCATGGCATGTGCATGCCTGCACTCGCGCACACGCGCGCACACACACACACTAAATTATTAATGGAAAATATTTATTACAAAGAAGTTGAGAGGATGAAGCTGTGGTTGATTAATATTTGACCTCTGTTGCCTAAACAATGCTTGCTGCTAAGAGCATTTTTATGCGAACTTTACACGTAGGTTAGAATTTTCTGTAGGATAAATGCTTACACTCAGAGTCTGAGTATGGATATTTTAATTTGAAAAGATGTTGTCACCTTGTTTCTAAGCAGTTGTACACATTTAGCTTATAGAAGGCTTGTTTTCCCACATCCTTGCCAACTTGGGTTGCTGCCCCTCTTAAAAATGTCCTTCACTGTGTTCTGATTATACATATGATAGACATTTATCATGTAAAAAGGTTGGAAAATGCTGCAAAAGGTAAGAGAAAATAAAGATTAGCTGTCATGCCACCATCCAAAGATAAAAGCAGTCAGGTGTGGTGATACAAACCTATAATCCCAGCTCTCTGGAGACTGAGCAGGAGAATCAAGAGTTCAAGGCCAGCCGGGATACATAGGAAAACTTTGTCTCAAAGCAGAACAAAGCTGGGTGTGTAGGCTCATGTCTGTAATTCCAGCACTCTGAAGGCTGAGGTAGGAGAACCACCTTGAACTCAAGGTCAGCCTGGGTGGCAAAAGTGAGCCTAAACTAGAATAAGACCCTACCTCAAAAAACCAAACACACACATACACACACCACCAACAACAACAATAATGAACAAAAGGTTTAAAAACAGTCCATTTAGCCAGACATGAGGGTACAAGCCTTTAAGCCCAGCACTAAGGAGGCAGGGGTAGGCTGTGAGTTTGAGGCCAGCCTGGGACTACAGAGTGAGTTCCAGGTCAGCCATGGCTAGAGCAAGACCCCACCTCAAGAAAAAAAAAAAAAACCAGCAACAACAACAACAGTTCATTAAAAAAATAATCTTTATTGTCAATAATTAGATACATTGTCTGAACAAATCTTGTGATGGTATCCCCATTTCCCTCCTCTCTGTCCCCAATCTACTGGGGGCCCTCCTCGGTGGGCATACCAGATCAGTCCATGGGGTCAGGGGCTATGAGTTGCACAAGTTCATTTTTATAGAAAACAACAGCATAGGCTGGAGCCAGGGTCGCCAATAGCCTGGGAAACTTTCTGAGAGTCTGTAGTGCTTGAAACACATTCTTAGAGAGCATTCTATTCACTTCTCCCTCCATCCCATGAATCCAGAGACCTGAGATATAATTTCTTCGGCTTGTGGCGACCACTCAGAAGCTGTGGCCCCAGGTATCTATGCCCCTGAAGTGTCCCCACTCAAAACAGTTCTGCTGCCAGGAAAGCTCTCAGCCAAGGATTTGTGGAGTAGGAAAAGAGTACAAACATTCCAAAAATGTGTTTCCAGACCCTGGCAGCCGGATCCAACAGATTGGAAAACCCATCTCCCTGGCCAAGCCCACAGCCAAGTTTCCATTTCTCGGGGACCCTGACATGCCCCATTAAGCCTCTGCACTAATGACTGCTCTGTGTTCCATTCCAGAGACCTGAACTATAATGAGCTACAGGAGTTCCCCATGGCCATCCGGACCCTGGGCAGACTGCAGGAACTGTAAGCTTTTCTGTTGGTGACTTCTCCCAGGGCAGGAGTCAGCTTGCATCTTCCTCACCCCCTCACCCCTTCACCTCCCTTGGTCCCTGTAAAAGCCATGGCTATAGATCCTCTCCAGCCCCAGAGCAGCTCTAAATAGTCACAGGCCTCATTAACTTGGTTTTGAGCATTTGCTTGGAGTGTATCATCACCAGAAATGGCCCCGGGCCCTTTAAGTCTGGAAAGATACATGGCAGAAGCCTGGGCCTGGCACTGCCCCTGTCTTGGTTGGGAGGGGGCTGGTTTACAGGGTTGCTCCTCAATGCCTTGCCCCTAGAAGGGCTGAGAAGATGGTTCTGGGGCCCATGGCCATTTACTATTCTATTTGAGTATTCACTGAGCACCCACTGTGATGTGCTTGGTGCTAAATGCAAATGGAAGGTGAGCTAGACATGGGTCCTTCCCAAGGATTCCCTCAGCCTCATATATGACACAAAGGAGCATGTATCAAAGGAAACAGGACCAAGCACGACATAATTCCAACCTTAAATGACCTAGTATTGGCTAAAATAACCATGGGGGTTCAGAGTACCTTAGAAAGGTCACTGTTGACTGCGGCAGCCTGAGTTTGGTCTGAAAAGATGAGTGAGATTTGGGTAGCCGAGGGGTAGGGGCCTCAGTAAATAGAACAGCACAGGAAGTTGAGCTGCTAGAGGATGACCACAGGGTGTGCTCAGTGACCTGAGAGATTCAGGTAGACTGGAGTGCAGCTGGTCTGAATGAAGGCCCTTGAAAGAAGCCCCAAATTCTCAGAGAGTCTTGGATCTCATGGTTCAAAATACCACCTAAGACCAGCCCCATGCCACTTTCCTCACTTCTTCTGGAAGCTTGTGGTGTGGATACCAGGTGTACATAGAACAGATAAGGGTGGCTGGACCAATCAGAGGAAAGGATTTTAATGGAAAGTTATTGGAAGTTCTCCATTGCAATGAGTCACTGAGATCTGTTTCCTTCTCCTTCTTCTCCTTCTCTTTCCCCTTCTTCTTGTTCTCTTTCTCCTTCTTCTCTTCTCCTTCTCCTCCCCCTCCTCCTCTTCCTCTGCCTCCTCCTCCTTCAGAGCTAAGACATGAAAAAAGGATGATATTTAGTCAAGAAGACATGGAAAAATAATGAAGGAAAGAGGCCATGGAAGGAACAGGGTTTGCCAAGTTGTGTGCCCAGAAAGCATTAAGGAAGAGATAGCAGAGACCCAAATGTTCAGGAGTAACAAGGTATACATTTATAGGTTTATTTATTTACCCATCCATCCATCTCTTACTACCGAGAGACAACTGCTTAAGGGCAAATCGTCTATCTTGTAACTTCCCGTCTCCCAAAGAGCTATTCAAATAAACCATAATTATAAGTAGAAGGAATGAATGAAGGCACAAACAGGCCTTGGGAGTAGCACTGGCCAAAGGTGTCTGAGGGAGAACCCATGAGTGAGGGGCCATGAAAGTGGAATCAGTGATGGCACCGCAGGAAACAGAGAGGTGAGCAGAGGCAAGGGGACACAAAGCCAGAGACTTCCAATAGAAAAGAGGACGATGAGAGGCCTGCACGGGGGAGGGAGTGCTGTGTGATCTTTAGTCCAACAAGTTGTTTCTTGTGACATCTTCTTTCCAACTAACCAAACACATTCATCCTGGCTTCCTGACCTCTGACACGAATCCAGTCATTAGACACCTTATCCCCACTGCTGCCATGACACTTTTGTGTCTTCCCTTCAGAACCTTCACTGGAGGAACTGCTCTCTCCCAGGATCCCCTGGGGCGCTTCCTCTATGGGGACCTACTATGACCCCCACCACAAATAACAGGGGTAGGTTCCCCTCTTGGTACCTGAGCTCAGCCACTGACCCTTGAGTTGCTCTCATATGCCTTCTGAGGTATGAAGTCTGAGACTCTTCTCCTCACACTCAACTGGGGAAAGACCATATGTGTTGCTGAACAGAAAAGAAAACTCAGAATTAGTCTGGGATCTCCAGGCTGAGGTCTTTTTTGACCTCAGGGTCTATCTAATTAACTGTCAGAAATTGCCATGGAGATCCATGTTCTCCCTCTCCCCACCTCTCCCCAAGTCCTCACTGCTCGGGGTGCTGTCTTTCAGAGGATTCCACAACAACAACATCAAGGCTATCCCAGAGAAGGCCTTCATGGGCAACCCTCTCCTGCAGACCATGTGAGTACTGCTCCTCCTGCTCTTGCTTTGGGGAGGTTAGAGCTTCAGGAGGCATGAGGGATGCTTCTAGAAAGCACTAGGGAGGCAGAAGTGTGGGAAAGTTGCTATCTTCTAAATCTTCCCTGAGTCTCCACGGGGAGGAGAAGGCACTAGAAGAGGGTGCACATCAGAACCAGGGCTTGGGTCTTTCTCTTCCAGACACTTTTATGACAACCCGATCCAGTTTGTGGGAAGGTCGGCGTTCCAGTACCTGCCTAAACTGCACACACTGTAAGTGGGGACCAGAAGGTGCCACAGCCTCTCTCCAGCCCCTTCCTGCTGGCTCTCTTCTGCCCTCTGCCTGCAGAGTTCTCAGCAGCCAGGCACAGCCCTGCTGGAGAGAGGCCTTTGGGGTTCCAGGCCTCCACTTTCTCAGACCTGTGCTCAGATCTACCTGAGTTTAAGGGCCTCCCTCCACTCCGTGACCAGTGGCTTCTTCCTAGATCTCATGAATAAAGAAAGTCTGTCTCCATAACGAGGGAACTTTACGTGGCCTCTTCAGTTTTATTCAGGCTCATGGGAGCTATTCCAGACATACCTGTTGGAAGAATGGTGGACAGGGCTGAGGTTCTGAATTCTGTGTGTCCCCTGGGCTGCATGACCCCTGCCCCTGCAGCACAGCTTCTGAGGGCACCCACTGTGCCCTTGCCATCTTTCTCACAGAAGGGCTGAAGGGGCTCCTTTGTTTCCTCTTTCCCACTTTATCAATCCCCAATTCAAGTTAAACATTTATTTTGTTTATTTATTTGCACACACACATCCCAGCGTCTCTTGCCACTACAATCAAATGCCTGTCTGTCTTTACATGGGTGGCTAGGAAATTGAACCTAGGCTGGCAGGCTTTGCAAGCAAGAACCTTTGACGGCTCAGCCATCTCCCCAGGCCTCTCTTTAAAGAAACTTCTGTGGGTGGCTGTCAGCCTACCGCAGCCACTCAATACACATCCAACCTCTTCAAAGCATGCTTCACTTCCACATTCCGGATCACATTTCATTTTCATCCCAACCCTGTGAGGGCTTTTCCATTTTCTAGATGGAACCTGAGGTGCCCAGGTACTGAATGGGCAGAAACCTAGGCCCTTAGCTTCTGATTCTGGGCTCATTGCTGGATGCCACGTTGCCTCCTCGGGATCTCTCAAACACTTTTGTCTGTTTGTATGAGATAGGGTTTCATGTAACTGAGGCTGGCCTTGAACTCTTTATCCTCCCATCTCCACCTCCCAAGTGCCAGGATTACAGCTATGTGCCACCACATCTGATTCTGTTGCTTTTTTTTTTTCTTTTTGATTCTGTTGCTTTTTAAAAGAGATGCTTCTGGGCTGGGGAGGTAACTCAGTAGATAAAGTGCTTGCTTGCAAGAGTGAGGACCTAAGTTTAAATTCCCAGAACCCATGTAAAGCTGGGCACTGTCGTGGGCATCTATAATCCCATTGGGCCTCTACAGTTAGATGAAAGGTAGAGACAGGAGAATCCTCCAGAAGGTCGTGAGCCAGCTAGCTGGCATCCACAGCAGTGAACAAGAGATGAACAGTGAGGACAGACACTTTCTGTTGTATGACCTCCACATGCAGTCTCTGAACTTGTGCAATTACACTCACAAACACACACACACAATAAATAAATAAATAATAAAATTTCTCCCAGGCATGATGGCTCACACCTGTAATCCCAACATACTCCAAAATTGGAGGCAAGAAATCGGGAATTCAAGAAATCAGCTACATAGTGACTTTGAGGCCAGCCTGGGCTACTTGAGACTCTGTCTCAAAACAAAATAACAAAAGGCATTAGCCATGTCTCTTGCCTATATTTTGTTTTGTCTTTTTACAATGTTAAATTTGCCCAGTTCAATCTGGGCTGGGGGGGTTGAGACAAGTAAGAAAATAACTAGTTCGAACCTGCTAAGCATAGCTCAGCCTCCAAGAGGGTAAAAGTGGCTGATTCGAGGGAGGTTGGGGGGAAATGACATTTCCCTTAGAGGTAGAGTCCCTGACACAGGGCAAGCCTGAGGGCTGCTGTCCCAGATGTTGAGGTGCTTGGCCACCCTCCACAGCCTGCCTTCTGTGTCTGCAGATCCCTGAATGGTGCCACTGACATCCAGGAGTTCCCAGACCTCAAAGGCACCACCAGCCTGGAGATCCTGTGAGTAGATTCTCTCTCACTCCACCTGCCCTATCTCCCCAGGGACTCTTCTGCTCTCTTTCCCTGGAAGGCTGTCCAGACCAAATGTTCTCCCTGCTCCCTGTCCTCTGGCCTGCCTCTGCTGCTGGCTCAGCCCCAGAGCCAGGGCCATCTCCAGGTGAGGTGCTGCCTCCAGGCAAGGCAGGGGGAGGCAGGATGAGGAGAGGAGGCTGATCGTCCTTTTCAGTGTTTGGATTTGTCTGGCCTAGCCTCAGAGCTCCTAATCCCAAACCATGGGTACACTGAGGACACAGTTTGGGGGGCAGGGTTGTGAAACCCCATTTCCTTTGTCTTTGAGAGGCTTAATTTCAACATTACTATATCCTGTGGCACAGGAAAGGGGTGTGTGTGGATAGTAGGTCCTCAACAAATCTTGAATGAATGTAACAATCAAGAAATCACCCAGCATGAGTGTTAGGAAGTCAACCCCCTGCCCCATATCACACAGCTCATTCATGGCGTTGCTAGGGCTGGTTCTCTCCTCTGTGCCTCTATTGTCTTCCTCCTAGTTCAATGGCATGTGGAAAATTTTCCATGAGGGTAGTAATAGTTCCCCAAGGATGACCTTGGCCTTGGGTATTTCTAGGGACACCCTGTGCCTAAGCCAAGCCTATTCTCCAATCTGCCCCCACAACCTTGGCCACCCAGCCTTGGGTCATTTTCTTCTTTCCCATCTCTGCTCCCTCCCCCAAAGGCACAGGATGCAAAGCGTGCACTGTGTTCCCATGGTCCCATTGGAGCTTTTCCCTATCTACTCCCTGCTGTCTCTACCCTTTAAATTCTCCAAAGCATACCTGTCAAGTGTTGCTGGGATCATTGTGAGAGGTGGGGTAGGGTTGGGATGGGGTGTGTTGGGTGGTCCTACCCGACTCCAGCTCCTCTGGGCCTAGGGGAGTGTGGTGCTCAGATATGAGAGCCTGTTTCTTTCTTTCTGTTCCCGAAGCCCCACCCCCCCACCCTACCCTGTTTCTCCCACCACTTCTCCTCCCACGACAGTATCAGGTCCAGAGCTGGAGACAAGTGGCTGGGAATGGCAGGGCCCTGGGTCTGGTGCCAGCTCTGTCTCTGTTCTCCCTGCAGGACCCTGACCCGTGCAGGCATCCGGCTGCTCCCACCGGGAATGTGCCAACAGCTGCCCAGGCTCCGAGTCCTGTGAGTGGCTCTTGAGCATTTTACAGCCCTGGCATTGTGCTGCTCTCCCCAGGTCCCAGTAAAAGCCTCTCTTACTTTGGCCCCACTTGATCACATCTCTTTGTAAACTTTTATTTTTGTGTTTATCTATTTATTGCATGTTTATATGTGTTTGGCTGTGCATGCACATGTGTGTGTGTGTATGTGTAGAGGCCAGAGTTGATATCAGGTATCTTGCTCTCTTCCTTATTTTCTGAGACAGGATCACTAACTGAACCAAACTAGACTAGACAAGCTAGTCAGTCATCTCTGGGGAGCCTCCCACCTCTGCCTCCTCAGCATGGGATTGCAGGTGTCCGATGTCATGCCTGGCATCTTGCATGGGTGCTTGGGATCCAAACACAGGTCCTTGTGTTTACATGGCCAGCACTCCACCCCGTGAGCCATTTCCTCATCCTCTACCCCTTAGTCAAATCTCTTTCTGGAGAGTGGGCAATTTAGGTTCCTGTTAAGCATCTCTTGTTCAGGATTCAAGGACATTGGTCTCTGGAGTCACACCTGGGTTGTTTGAGGCCAAAGTCTGCTACTCACTAGCTCTGTTAATTTGGATTTGTTCTTTAATGTCTCTGAACTTCAATCTCCTCATCTTTAAAATGATAGCCAATTGTGAGGCTTGAAAAATATGTGTAAAGCACCTAGCACATAGTAGGTGTTCAAAAAATGGCATCATTAATTTATACAAGAAAGTGAATTACTTTTGAGATTACGGAGGTACTTAAGTAGTCCCAGTTTCTGAATTTTATTTATTTATTTATTTATTTATTTATTTATTTATTGGTTTTTCAAGGTAGGATCTCGCTCTAGCCCAGGCTGACCTGGAATTCACTATGTAGTCTCAGGGTGGCCTTGAATAGTGATCCTCCTACCTCTGCCTCCCGAGTGCTGGGATTAAAGGTGTGCACCACCATGCCTGGTATAGTAGTCCCGGTTTTTCTTTTCCCATTGACATCAACCTGAAACTCCTCATTAGGGACTGTCACATAGCTCAAGACAGGCACATTAACACAGGCTATCTGAGGATGTGGGTTCTAGACCCAGCCTTGCCACTTACTGGCATCATTGCACAGGCAGATCCTACGCTGAGGTGCTGGGCCTTGGGTTCCTCATCTAAGTGGAAGGCCGAGTCAGATATTTCCAGCCAACTCCATAATGATGGCTATAGGTGCCATTTCCATGGGTGGTATTGGCCATCTTGCTCAGTAAGGCCTATGTTCTGTGTTTGTCTCAGTGCCCTACACCCACTTTCTATCCCTCTCTCATGCCCCTTACTTTCTCCTCCACTTCCCCCAGAATGCTCCCAGGGCTCTATAGGCCTTCATGTAGATAAGACATGCTAGATGAAATGCCAACTCAGCCCCAACCAGGTTCAATGGATTGGGGCTTCTTAGCAAGGGAAAAGAAAGAGAAGTCCAATAAGGAAGTTGGTACCTAATGTGAGATGGGTCCATACCATGCCTCTGCTGGTCCCTACGACCTGGTCTGAGCTGCTTCCCCCACCCTGTCCTCCACCATTACATAGCCACTGCTTCACCATCGCCTGGCCTCTGTCTCTTCTCCAGGGAGCTGTCTCATAATCAGATCGAGGAGCTGCCCAGCCTGCACAGGTGTCAGAAGTTGGAGGAAATGTGAGTCTGGAGGCAAGGCATGCGAAGCAGACTCTGGGCAGGTCTGAGGGGAGGGGCCCTTTGGGCCAAAGCACACTGGACTAAGAGACAGGGCTGGGAACTCAGCAGAGGCCTGGAAAGGTCCCCTAGGACTCACAGCAGATGACACTGCTAGAAGGTTCCCTAAAGGAGTCCCATGATGGTTTCTGAGTCAACAGTAACATTGAACTGCAGTTGTGATTAGAGCCAGTGCAAAGGGCCACTTCAGGGCTTGGTGGGCAGGATTCAGGGAGTCTTTAGAGGAACTAGAAGCACCTTGTTTTGGAGCGCATGCTCTCATTTTCCACACCTCATCAACATGCAGAATAGATTGTGCACATGGACACAACGACACGCATTATTGTATATGAGACTGAAGTTTCACAAGGAAAAAAATCACCTTAAAAATTCCAAAAATATTCTCTAATTCCCATTTGTCCATCTCCAATGATCTTAAACTAGTATGCCTTCCTGAGCCCCCATGTCTGTCCCATGATTCTAATCAGGGCAATGCTTTGGGGGGCCAGAGCAAGAAGGAGATATAAAGGGTTTGTCTTGTTTGGGTAACAATATCATTGACACTGCTGAGAGCCGATTTCCATCTTCCATTTAGACAACCAGTTTACTGAATTCTGCTTCCCAGTTCAAGTCAATCCCTTGGGTCATCCAAGAGCTGGGTGGTATCTGCAGCTGGGCTAGGGTCTAGAGGACCCGTGACATGAGGGAGAGTGGGGAGCTGTTCAGCTGGGCTGGGAGCCAGGCCCGGTAGGAACCCTGGAAGCTGACTCCCTTTTGGGCCACAGGGATGGTTTTGTGGCTTTGTCTCCTGACCCACTTACCCAAGGCAACCGGATCCCCTTGTGTTCCCTTTAATTCTGGTGACTTCCGCGGGCTGGGCCTTTCTTCCTGTGCCAGGAGAAGTGGGGGGCTCTCCTTTCTTCCTCTCAGTGCTTGGGGGGCGTGGATGAGAGCCAGAGTCTGAGCCTGTGTGCTCATCTAGCCTCTCTTGCTGCCCTAGTGGCCTCCAACACAACCGGATCTGGGAAATTGGAGTTGACACCTTCAGCCAGCTGAGCTCCTTACAAGCCCTGTGAGTACTGATAGCACCAGGGGTGGAGGAGTCCTGTGCCCCTGCCTCACACTCATCGCACACACGTCCAGTCTAAGCACTCAGAACATGTGCATGTCTCCCTGCTCCATGGCCACTTGTCCAGTGCCTCCCCATTCAGCACCTTCTCCAGCCAGTCCCCAGGGGTCCTGAGGCTCTGGAACCAAGCTACGATATACTCAATGTACTTGTTCCAGGGGCCATAGCCAGGCCAAGAACTAGGCAGAAGCAGGTTCCTTCTCCAAAAGGCTAAGGTCACTGCTGCTGAGGAAGGTCAGATGAGAAGTATGTAAGGGAAAGTAGAAGTTGGGAACAATACATCCTCCACCTGTCACTGTCCTCTCTTGTCTCACCCTGACCACAGAGACCTAAGTTGGAATGTCATCCGGTCCATCCATCCTGAAGCCTTCTCGACCCTGCGCTCCTTGGTCAAACTGTAAGCACCCTTTAGGTTGCTGGGGACTATGGGCTATGGGATGGCTGGTGGGTAGAGGGCCTCCACTGAGCAGGGAGGGACATCTCTAAATGTTTCATGATGCATCCCAGGAATGTTGCAGCAGCCTAATCAATCATTCTAGCAGTGTGTTTGACACACTGTGATGCTTGATAAACAGAAAACCCGCCTTCTGCAATGTCTTGGCAGCCTCAGTCCTCCTGAAATCCCCTTGCCTCGCCTCCACCCCAGCCTCTACCGCCTCCACATATGCACCAGTAAAGAGAGTGCATGGGCCTGGAAACCCTTCCCAGTGTAAGAGGGCAGTGGTTAATGTGGGACCCAGGGTCTCAGAGGGCCATAGATTCTTTAAATCACATAGAATGTAATCAGGGAGCATGCAGAGCTGGCTGCATGGTCAATTATGTCAGGCTGAAAAGAGTTTCTGACCTGGCTGTCATGCACTGTGGTATAGTTATTCACTGTACAAGGGCCTCTGCCTGAGAGAAATCTGGCTTCCTTTCTGTCTGATTGTTAGACCACGTGTCCTAAAGACATGTCCACCCAGATGGGGCCCTTTTCTGACTGACACAAAGACTCCTCTGGGCTAGCTCTAGCCCTAGCCTTAAAGACCATCCAGGCACTGGCCCTCACTTCATGGGTGACATCTCCAAGGCCTAGCAGGAGAAGCCTGCTCAAAGCCAAAGGCCGCAGCCAGGACTCTCAGGCAACACACAGTCATTTCCCTGTCTGTGGCTCTCTGGGCACCGGGCCTTGGTCTTAGAAAACTCTCACCTTGGTCTTCCCATTCCTGTTTGCTCTACTCCTGCCAGATAGGTAGGACAGATATTTTTATCCTTTGAAAGATGAGGACATTGGGACTTGGGCAGATTTGTGACTCCCTTTGGTTACACAGTGAATTGGTGACAGTGCCAGGTTTCCTGCCTGCCAATTCAGGGCTGTTTCCACGACGCACAGTCTGTGGTCCTGGTGTTTGCTTTGGAGCCCCACATCTTCTAATAATGTCTCTGGGAGAAACCCGTGTATGTCCTTACCTCTGGCTACCAGGCAGGTCCTGCAAGGCAGAATGGATGAGCCAACCCCTGCTTAGGAATGGATGACTAACTCTGTCCTACCCTGACGCTAGCCTCTCCATTCATCAGAGAAGCAGAGGAAGGCAGGGGTACAGGCAAACAGCAGGCAGGAAGGTGAGATGGTCTGGATGGGACCCAGACCTGAGCACAGGAGCTCTGGTTGGGTGTTGTTATCTACATATCAGGACAGCTTTGTGTTGAGTAATAAGATCACCTGGTACATAGTGGGCAATGTTTTTGGTTGTATAGAGGGTACCACCAGCACCCCTCCCCCAGCATGCCCCACTATTTTCTCCCCGTGCTTGTCTCCTGGCTTTTGCCCCGTTCCTCTTGCATCCACCCAGGTACACTGACCACACCCTCACCACAGCCTTGCCTTTTCAACAGTCCCAGTGACTGCCAATAACCCTGACCATCCACTGTCCTAGGGACCTGACCGACAACCAGCTGACCACACTGCCTCTGTCTGGGCTGGGGGGATTGATGCACCTGAAGCTCAAAGGAAACCTGGCTCTATCTCAGGCCTTCTCCAAGGACAGTTTCCCAAAACTGAGGTGAGCACTTGGCTTTTCCCCATGCCTGGGGGCATGTATTGTGTCACTGGAGGCTAGAGACAGGTAAAGAGAAAACCATAGGGCTGCAACCCTGAAAAGAGCTTGGTGGCTTAGGATTTGGCTCCCTTGACCTCTCACCAGCGAATAAGGTCTACACATGCCTGTTCTCCCTTCTCACCTCCTTTACAGCATCCCTCCTATCCCAAGTACTGAGACCTGTGAGGACAGCAGTGAGCTGATAGAAAGGCCCCCTGGATATCCTTGCTCCACAGAGCCAGACTGTCTGTCCTCACTTGGGCGGGTGGCATCGGAGTCCCTGGGACGGGGCAGAGCCCAGCACTGAGGAGAGGAAAACAAGCTGCACAGCCAGGCCCTGGTGCTAATGACATCCAGGCCTCCTTCATGCCATGGCGGCAGCACAGCCTGTGTGGCCCAAGCCTTGTCTGCTGCAAGCTAATGAGATGCCCAAGGCATCTGTCCTCACCCTCAGAGCACAAAATCCAACTCTGATATACCCAGAATGGGGAGGGAGTGTGGTTCACGGAGGAAGAAACAGTCTCTAGGGGAATCTTGCTTTAGAAGAAAAAGGAGGGAGAGTAAGAGAGGGGAAGAAAGATTTTTTTTCTCTCTTTACAATGCTTAGGATCAAGCCAAATGGGGTTGCACATGCTAGGCAAGTGCTTTGCCACTGAACTACATCCCAGCCCCTTCCTCCCTAAATGGAAAATAGGTTCTTGTCTTGTAAGGGGTGCTGAATACCTTGAATGCTATGTGACCTTGGGAAAGTTGCCCCCCACTCTGACCTTGCTGAGGACACTTTTGACCAATAATCAGAGAGCCCTCTTCATTCTGAAGGTGAATGAGAAAACTAAAATCCACCTAGAGCCATTGAGCACAGGAGTCAGGCTGCAAGATTTGTCCAAAGAAAGCCCTAGAGAGAGCAGGGCACTTTGGGCTGAAGGGCAGGTAGTAAGTGCCCAGCCCCAGGACTGAGGATATCTGACTCATTTTCCAAACACACTAAAGCAGCCCCTCCCCCTCTTAGGATCCTGGAGGTACCCTATGCCTACCAGTGCTGTGCCTACGGTATCTGTGCCAGCTTCTTCAAGCCCTCTGGTCAGTGGCAGGCGGAGGATTTTCACCTGGAGGAAGAAGAGACCCCAAAGAGGCCTTTGGGCCTCCTTGTTGGGCAAGCAGAGAACCACTGTGAGTTACTGTGGGCCCTGGGCTGGCAGGGTAGGGCACTTCAGTGAGGTCTGAGAGGAGGCTTGGGGGGATGTGGGAAGGGAGCTTACAGGTGCCTCTGAGGGGGGCCCTGATTGCAAAGTGCTTGTGACCAGGGAGGAATCTCACTGATTTTGCACCTTGTCTCTCTAAGAAAGCACCACAGAGATGCTTGATGAAGCAATGATGGTCAGAAATGCAACAGTAATGTCTCAGCACCTGCCTGGCCCTTTGCAGTTCACAAAATGCCTCACATGAACCATGAACCATTCTTCTAATACCCTACCTCATGATTCATGTCCTCCATCTCCATACTTGCCACAACACACAAACCCTTCAAACTGTGGATATTCTCAGAGAATATATAACCATTAATTCATCCACTAATGAATGGAACTAGAACTATTGAATTAAAACTGTTTTCAAGGAAAAAAAATCAACTCACCTCATAATACATCCTAGAACCAAACAGAACATTGTGGAGATTCTTGCTCTCCAAGGATGTCCTCTGTCTCTGTTCTGGCCATGAGACCAAGCAAGAAACTCCAATATCCAGTGAACACCAGGGTCTTGCTGACAGGCACAAGCTGTCTTGAGGCAGATCTGTTTCTAAGAGTTGTAGAGGGAAAGGTTGGCGGTAGGTAGTCCGGAGGCTCTGAGGTATTGTCTAATAAGTAGTGTCTTGGCTAGAGAGAGAGGATTGCTTCCTCTCCTCTACCCCATCCCCCACCTTGTGTTCTTGACCTCAAAAGAGTTAGGAGACAGAAAAGGGTTCTGACTGTTGGATTTCATTTTCCATCTTGAGCTTCTTCCTCAATATCTCAGAGAAGTTGACCAGAAAAAAAAATCAAATCTAAAGTCAGGTATGGTGGTACAGACCTATGAATCCCAGAACTCTGGGAGTGGAGGCAGGAAGATCAGGAGTTCGAGGTCATCCTCGGCTACATAGCCAGTTCAACACCATCCTGGGCTACATGAGACCCTGACAACTTATGATGGTTTAATGGTGCAAACAGAACTGGGTCCAACCCCAACTACACCGTATGCCAATTGTATTGCCTTCAACAAATGATTTAACCTTAGTTTTAATTAGTTTTCCTTATCTTTCAGTGAAAAGGATAATACACCTCTTTGTGGTTGGGGGAGAGAATTGGAAGGTTCCATAGAAAGCAAAGTGTGTTTTGCACTACTGCTGTGAGAGCTGGTGGGTTTGGGGACACATATGTGGGGACAGTGTCATTACATAGTCCAGGACACAGCTTATAGAGGCCAAGCACTGAACAAACAGTCTGGGGGTCTCTGAGATCTTTCCTCCCAGTAGATGGAAGCAGAATAGAAGCATCTCTCAAGGAGGGTACAAGTTCCCAGGAGAAGGAGTCCATCAACTGGCAGGGCTAGCAGACAGCTGTCCCCTAGGGACAGTCCCGGATGTCTTCTGCGTACTCCCTAAGGGGAGTGGAAGGGGGCTGGAAGGAGGAATGGAAACTTTCTTCAAGGTGAAACTTTCCACCCGGCTTAGGTCTTAGAGAAGCACAGGGCTTCAAGTAAGTGGGCTGTCTGCCGCTTGTAACAGGAGCTAGGGCAGGGCCCCCCACTTCCTGTGGGAGCAAAGGAGTCTCAAAAAAGCAAGCCAGGAGCTGCTGCTCCAGCCAGATTCCATTTCCTCCCTGTTTGAAGAGTGGTTACTTAACACCTTGGCTGTGACTTTCCCAGCTCAGACAGAGTCCATAGGTTTCACCCCCTTGTGTTTCATTCATGCATTTTGATTTCAAAGAATCGCAGCTCCCCATTGGTTCTGGAGAGCAGAGGCAGGCAGGGAATGAAAGGTAGATGGAAGGAAATGTCAGGACTCTTGTGGCACACCTTGGCCTTCAACTCATTCTGAAGTTATCCAAGTCAAGGGCAGCTCCATAATCTTCCAGCCTCCTGAGAAAACTCCCAACACAAGATGTTTCCCTTTAAACTGGGAGGAAGGATCCACCCAGGAAATAGATCGTGTGAGCCAAAGATGAAGACAAGTGCAATGGAATCATCTATTTATTCCTTTAGGATGGAGGAAGAGCCTACACACAGGGTACTCTCTGTGTTTTAAACCTCAGTGATGCATGGGATCTTTTTAAAGCAAGCAGTTCTCCCTCTCCTTTAGATTTGCAGACACCAGCCCGAGTTAAGAAACAAGCTGTATTCTTTAAAGTCACCAGCTGGGCATGGTGGCAGCACACATCTGTAACCCTAGTGTCAGAAATACCACAATACGGTTGGTAATGTGGCTCAAGGGTAAAGGACTTGCCTAACATGTACTCAGAACCACCAAAAACAAACAAAAGATCCTACAGTATAAATAAGAAAAAAAATTATTTGACTCAAAAAAGAATTTTCTTGACAATAGGTTTACTTCCTAATCTTGCTTTCTCAGACCAACCTAGAACTCCAAAGCCTAGAATTAGAAGGAACATTGATGATTGCCGAATCTAGTCTTGATTCGGGGCAGAACTGCCCTCTTCCACTTTGGACACTCTCTGCTTCAATACGTCCTGTGACAAATTATTCCCAAGATATGCATCTGTGAACCTCCGCACCCCTTCTTTCTACTCCCTAGCCCTCCAGAATAACCAGCCCCTCCTCCCTGATAGTTGAACATCTAGGCTCTCTAGTCAGACAAACCTGGGTTTGAATTCTGGTCTGTAGTTCACTGGCTGTGAGACCTGGGGCAAACCACTTACTTGGTGAGCCTCAGTTTCCTTATCTGTCATCTGCCTATGCAGCATCTATGAAAGTTAATGAGGCCAGAGCTCAAGGAATATTGGTCCTTGTTAAATAAGTCTATGAGCTGATGCATTATCACATGACAGTTTATTCCCTTGCCTCCAAAAGGTCCTTGAGAACAGGGACATCTTGTAGTCTGCCCTGAATTCCTCTGCACTTTCCAAGTGCCCAACTAACTGTGCCAACTTATTCTTTTAAAAATATTTTATTAATTTGCAAGCAGAGAGAGATAGAAGAGAGAGAATGGGTGCGCCAGGGTCCCTAGCTGCTACAAACTCCTGATGCATGTACCTCTTTGGGCATCTTGTTTTATGTGGGTACTTGGGGGGTTGAACCCAGGTCATTCATTAGGCTTTGTAGGCAAAAGCCTTAACCACTGAGCAATCTCTCCAGATCCCTATAGCAACTTATTCTTATTAGAAAGAGTAAGTACAACCCAGTGTGGTGGCATATACCTGTAACCCATCACTTGGTGGCAGAGGCAGGAGGATTGGCAAAAGTTCAAAGCCAGCTTGGTCTGCATTATGAGAACCTATCTCAAAAAGTAAAGAAGGAAGGAAGGGAGGAAGAGAGAGTGAGAACAACTTCATTTGAACTATAATCTGCCTTTTTCTACAACCTATCTATTGGTGATAATTCTATCTCTACCTTCTAGAACAAAACAACATATAGGTGTCTAACTCCTTGATGCCTGTTGTGGGTTGCTTTCTAGTTGCTGCACAGAAAGAACCCAAACAAAAGCGGCTTGTGGAGGAATGGGTTTATTTGGCTTAAGGACTCGAGGGGAGACTCCATCCTGGCAGGGAAAATGATGGCATGAGCAGAGGGGTGGACATCACCTCTGCTACAGCACTGGAAATAGCAGCAGGAAGGTGTGCCAAACTCTGGCAAGGGGAAGCTGGCTTATAACCCCATAAGCTTGCACCCCCACACACACAACACAGCTCCATCGAGATCATAAAATCCAAATCGCCATCAGCTGAGGATCAATTACCCAGAACACATTCATTTGTTTGTGGGGGACACCTGGATCAAACCATGACAATGCCTAAGACCTTTCAGCTCTGGCAGCCATTATTTTTACCATTTAAATGTTCAACCTCCCCCAGTTCCTTTATTATATCACACAAATGACATCTACGCCCTCGCTATTGCTGACTCACCTCTGAACACACTGTAGCTTACCAAAATCTTCTTTGTTATTAACTAATTTATTTATTAAATAAATAAGAGTCTCATATAGCCCAGGCTGGCCTCAAATTCACTATATAGATGAGGATGGCTTTGAACCTCTGATCCTCTAGCCTCCACCTTCCCAGGGTGAGCATATAGACGTGAGACACCAGGCCCGGCATTATCTTTCTTAAGGTGGAGCACCGACAACAGGACATGGACTTGCAATGACAGCACGGCTGGAGGGACCGGCTGTGTAGAACACCAGCTCCCATTTTAAGGTAGCCACCACCCACGCTCTAAACAGCACTCGTGGGCCTATGCTGACTGGAGAGGGCACGAAAGTGAAATGTTCACTGTGCAGATCCAGAAATGCACATAAGCCACGTGTGGATAACAGGGAGCTACCCAGATATTGACACTCAAGGGCAGAAACAGATCTGCAGGGCTACTGAGTGGCCAGCACTGAGCCCTTAGTCAGCAACACATCTGCTTAGCCTGGGCAAAGGTGAGGCTTGAATGACACCACGATCCAGGACCCCAGCCACTTTTTGGTCTCCCCTCTCAGATGATATGGACCTGGATGAGTTCCAGCTGGAGATAGAAGACGCAAAGCCACACTCCAGTGTCCAGTGCAGTCCAGTTCCAGGTGAGATGGGTGCTTGGGGTTCAGGGAAAGGGACACCCCACCATCTGGATGAGAAGCCAGCTCAGCCATGTCTGCAGCTTTCGGAACTTTTCTTTGTCCACATGGGCCCTGCTGGGGGAGGTAACCTCTTAAAATTCCTGTGGGGAGGAGCTGGAGTTCTCTTCCTAAGGTGACTCCCGGTGGGGAGCAAGAGGGGGTTGGAAGGACTCAGTGACCTTCACAAGACAGCCAATCAGAAGCTATACATATAGAAGAAAGCTGCTCTTGGAAGAACTGGAAAAGAATGCCTTGGGGAAAAAATGCCTCAGTGCCATTGTGTTGGGGTGGGGTGGAGTTTTATATTCCCTCAGTCTAGGACCCACAACAAAGAATCCTAGAGCCAAGTGAGACTGAAGGATCACCTTCTACAGCCTTCTCGGCTCCATCCCAGAAAGAGTGAGATCTTTCTATTAAAGTCCTCCAAAAGTAGAAAAACTCTTCAATGTCCCTAGATAACTCCTACAGTACTGTCTGTCCCTTCAAACTGAGGAAGCCACCTCTGGACTCTACCTCAGAGCCATTTCGTTGAAAAGAAAGAGAATTTTCTTTTTCCTTGATGTCACTCAACCTGGGATTTTTTTTTCTTTTTTTAAAATATTTTATTTATTCATTTTCAAGGAGAGAGAGAGAGAGAGAGAGAGAGAGAGAGAGAGAGAGAGAGAGAGAGAGAGAGAGAGAGAGAGAGAGAGAAGAGAGCACACCAGGGCCACCACCTTGTGGGTCTGGCTTATGTGGGTCCTGGGGAATTGAACCCAGGGCCTTAGGCACTGGAGGCAAGTGCCTTAACCGCTGAGCCATCTCTCCAGCCCAATTTGGGATTTTTTTAAGAGGTCCCTTCCCTATATAAAATGCTTCGCAGGCCATGTCAGAAGGCAGTCACATGCTGGTTAGGCCAAGACAGCAACTGTTCAGAATAAACAAAGTGCGGAAGAGTTTGCTACTCCCGTTTCATCCCACCTCCTTTTTCCAGGTTTCCATCTTTCTTTGGCTCAGGCCCCTTGGCCCTCTCCTTGCCCAGGAAGCTAGCTTTCTGGCCTGACCTTGCCCAACACCAGCTCTTAGCATTTGGTGGCAACAGCGCGCCCCCTAGTGTCATTTGGAGACAGAGCACGGACCCAATCCAGCTGCAGCAGGTGGCATTGTTTTGCTTGGAACATGCTTCTCTCACATTACTGCAGAAATTTCATGTCTGAAAACTAGCAATCAACAGGGATGAGGTAAAAGCGGAAGTTCCACAAACAAGGTCAAACTTGCATTTTCTTTTCAAATAGACTCAAATAGTCAAATTACAGTGGAGTATTTATTACACAGCCATAGTGTTTTGGAGGGCTGGGGAGATGGATCAGTGGGTAAGAGCCTTTGATGAGTAAGAGCGCTTGCTAGGCAAGTATGAGGGACTGAGTTTGGTCCCTTGTTAAAAAGTGAGGCACATCCACACACGCCTGTAACCCTAGTCCTGGGGGTTGGGAAGGGGTCCCTGGGGTTTACTGGTCAGCCAGTCTAACCAAACCACAGAGCAAGTTCCAGGTTCAGTGAGAAGCCCTGGCTCGAGAGGCAGAGGAGTCATAGAGGAGGACACTCTGGCCTCTGCCCATGTGCACAGAGGATGAGTGCATCTGCACACACTGGAGGCACCTGCCACACGTACTATACACACCATAAAAGAAAAGAGAGCCGGGCATGGTGGCGCACGCCTTTAGTCCCAGCACTCGGGAGGCAGAGGTAGGAGGATTGCCGTGAGTTAAAGGCCACCCTGAGACTACATAGTGAATTCCAGATCAGCCTGGGCTAGAGCGAGACCCTACCTCGAAAAAACGAAGAAGAAGAAGAAGAAGAAGAAGAAGAAGAAGAAGAAGAAGAAGAAGAAGAAGAAGAAGAAGAAGAAGAAGAAGAAGAAGAAGAAGAGGAAGAGGAAGAGGAAGAGGAAGAGGAAGAGGAAGAAGAAGAAGAAGAAGAAGAAGAAGAAGAAGAAGAAGAAGAAGAAGAAGAAGAAGAAGAAGAAGAAGAAGAAGAAGGATTGTTTTGTTTTTCAAGGTAGGGCCTCGCTCTAGCCCAGGCTGATCTGGAATTCACTAGTCTCAAGATGGCCTTGAACTCATTGCGATCCTCCTACCTCTGCCTCCTGAGTGCTGGGATTAAAGGCATGTGCCACCACACCTGGCTAAAAGATTTTTTTAGGAATATAAAGATGTGGGAAAGTTTGCACAACAAAACTCAAAAAATTTTTAAAGTCTATGAAGTAAAATGTCAACTTAAACAAATGTGTTTATTTAAACAAAGTTTATATATTTAAATATATGTTAATGTATTATTATGTACTTATTTAAACAAAGTTGATATTGACCTGAAAGGAAATATACCAAAATAATGAGTTCTTTTTCAGAGGTGAGATCATAAGTAGTTTTAATTTTTCCATGTTATATTCTCAAATTTTCTACAATTACCATCTATTATTTCATAATCAGAAAAATATTTTAAAAATAGCTCTCACCAAAAATATCTCTCAAATTCCCAAGCAACACATTACAAAACAATTCTGAGGCCAAAGAAATGAAGAAATAGTATGTCCAAAGCTGCAAGGTGACTTAAGAACAGACACTCTGGGGAGAGATGGAAAACCAAGGATTTCACCCATCTAGTGTGGAGTCAGATTGGAAAACCCCAAAAGTCATCTGTATTTTTTGCTTTTTGTTTTGTTTTGAGATGGGGTCTCACTATGATCCCAGGCTGGCCTCAAACTCCTCATCCTCCTACCTCAGCCTTCAGAGTGCTGAGGTTTCCAATGTGAATCACCACACCTGGCAAAATTGGCTGTATTATGATTACTTGCTTTTTAAAAATATATATTTTATTTATCACCAAGAAGAGAGAGAGGAAGAGAAAGGAGAATGGGTGTGCCAAGGCTTCTAGCCACTGCAAAAAAAAAAAAAAAAAAAAAAAAAAACCTCCAGATGCGTGTACCACTTTGTGAATCTGCCTCCCGTACTGGGGTACTGGGGAACTAATTTGCTGGCAAGCACCTTAACTGCTGAGCCATCTCTCCAGCCCCTGATTACTTGCTTTATCTCCCCAATAGCAATTGCCCGCTCGATATGAAATGTGCTCAAAGCAAGGGAGAAGCAGACTGTTCTGATATCCATTAGGGGTCATTCACAGAGACTTTGGTGATCACTGGGCAGGATCTCCACCATGGAGCAATTAGCCACACCGCTGTGCCTCTGCCCCTGGCAGATCCCCTTGGCTCTCCATGCCATCTTGTTCCTTCCCTCCCTCCAAATCTTGCTCCTTGGGGAACACTTTCTCGTGCGTGTCTGGGTGTGCATGGTACTCTGTGTGTGTGTGTGTGTGTGTGTGTGTGTGTGTGTGTGCGCGTGTGTGTGTGTGTGTGTGTGTGTGTTCAGCCCCTTGGCAAGTCCTTGGCAGAAGAGCCAGGGGTGTGTGTCCTCGTGGTTTCTCCAGCTCCCAGGGAGTCCACGTGGGTTCTGGTGGCTTCTCCGGGCAGAGAGAGGCTGGCCTCGCCTCGCCTCGCCCCGCAGTGGACTCCCGCAGCCTCGGCTCAGCCCCGCGTCTGCTCCTGTCTCTCTCCCGCAGGTCCTTTCAAGCCCTGCGAGCACCTCTTCGAGAGCTGGGGCATCCGCCTGGCCGTGTGGGCCATCGTGCTGCTGTCGCTGCTCGGTAACGGGCTGGTCCTGCTCACCACCTTCGCGGGCGGGTCCGGCCCGCTGCCCCCGGTCAAGCTGGTGGTGGGCGCCATCGCGGGCGCCAACGCCCTGACGGGCATCTCCTGCGGCCTCCTGGCCTCCGTGGACGCCTTGACCTTCGGGCAGTTCGCCGAGTACGGAGCCCGCTGGGAGGCGGGCCCGGGCTGCCGGGCCGCGGGCTTCCTGGCCGTGCTGGGGTCCGAGGCGTCGGTGCTGCTGCTCACGCTGGCCGCCGGGCAGTGCAGCGCGGCCGTGTCGTGCGCGCGCGCCTACGGCAAGGCGCCGTCGGGCGGCGGCGTGCGCGCAGGCGCGCTGGGCTGCGTGGCGCTGGCCGCGCTGGCCGCCGCCCTGCCGCTGGGCGCGGTGGGCGAGTACGGGGCGTCCCCGCTCTGCCTGCCCTACGCCCCTCCCGAGGGCCGGCCGGCCGCGCTGGGCTTCGCCGTGGCGCTGGTCCTGCTGAACTCCCTGTGCTTCCTGCTGGTGGCCGGCGCCTACATCAAGCTCTACTGCGACCTGCCGCGCGGCGACCTGGAGGCCGTGTGGGACTGCGCCATGGTGCGCCACGTGGCCTGGCTCATCCTGGCCGACGGCCTCCTCTACTGCCCCGTGGCCTTCCTCAGCTTCGCCTCCATGCTCGGGCTCTTCCCCGTCACCCCCGAGGCCGTCAAGTCCGTCCTGCTCGTGGTGCTGCCCCTGCCCGCCTGCCTCAACCCGCTGCTCTACCTGCTCTTCAACCCGCACTTCCGGGGGGACCTGCGGAGGCTCTGGCCGCGCCCCGGGGCCGCGGGGGCCGCTGGGACCCGAGCCCGCGCCGCGGGGACCCGAGCGCACGCCGCCGCCGCCGCCGAGCTGGACCAGAGCTCCTGCGACTCCACGCAGGCGCTCGTGGCCTTCTCCGACGTGGATCTCGTTCTGGAAGCTTCTGAGGCTGGACAGCCTCCCGGGATGGAGACTTACGGCTACCCCTCAGTGACTCTCATCTCCCGCCAGCAGCCAGGGGCCACCAGGCTGGAGGGGAGCCACTTTGGGAAGCCCGGACCCTCCAGGAATGGAGAACTGCTGCTGGGGCCGGAGGGAGCCTCGGGCTCTCTCTTTGCCTCTCATCTCTAAGTGTCCCACCCCCTTTGCCACTTCCTATCTCTTCCCTTCCCTCCCTTGTCCTTGTGAATGATGGCTGCTTGTAAAATAAATACAACCAAACTCAAAGGTGTGATCCCGGCCAGGTAGCCGGCCAGGCGGGCTCCAGGGCAATGAGTGCTGCTTCACTTGCCGCCTTCAGCCTCACTTCCATGCTGACTTCTTCCCCGTCAGGTCCAAAGCTGTAATTTAGAGACCTGCACATTTGCTTAAGGGAATAAAAGAAGTTAAAGGAGAGCCGGGCATGGTGTCACAGGCCTTTAGTCCCAGCACTTAGGAGGACAGAGGTAGGAGGATATCCGTGAGTTCGTGAGTTTGAGGCCACCCTGAGACTACATAGTGAATTCCAGGTCAGCCTGGGCTAGAGCGAGCCCTACCTCGAAAAAAAGTAAAAAGTGGAATTATGGGGTGCTGAAAGAGCTATGATCAGGGCACAAGGAGTGCTACCTCACAGAGAAAGGCCTGGAAGGGAACCAGTAAAGGCATTTAAGCATCTCCTTTGTAACTCATGGATAGGATACAAAATGTATTCTGTGTTCCATTAATCTTGATTTATGCCATGCAAAAGTATTTCCTGTTAAAACATGCTCTGGAAGATATTGTACGTATGAGAGTCATAGACTATGCTAATGTGTAAGAGGCCCACATAATTTCTACAGCAGTTAAATTTATTGAACACTATTTAACCTGGCTCCTCAAATTATTTGAAGACAGGTTTGCTTGCTCGTCTGATTTTCATGGAATATCTATTAATATCTCACAGAACTTAGCACAGCTTTCTCCCAGAGGCTCATCTCTGTACCATCTAGTACAGCCCAGTGACATCACAAGATGCCACCCTCCTTGAAAGCCCGGATTTTAGAAGCTCGACCTAGGGTGAAGTGCCAGAGGTGACTGGTGATTCCATCATTCAGGACACACTCTCCAAACTTGACTGCCCATCCCGCCTACCAGGGCAAGAACAAGGAAGCAGGAGAAAGGAGTCCTTGTGTGTACTCCCTTCCCCAAACATCAATGAAACCTCCGTCCCCAGCAAGATGGGGTTCTTGAGTGCAGGCAGTGTCCACGAGAGGAACTCTATGGCTCTGTAGGTTGCCTTTCTTTGTATGGTTCTGTCGCATGCAGACTGCCACTGGGAACCGAGCCTGGTCCTCCCTTCTTATCTCAGATCCTACTTCTGGAAGACATGGTAGCAAACAGGGATATTGTGTTGTATTGCATTTTAAGGAGTATTGTTGGTATTAGGACTCCTACGTGCCCAAGCAGACCATTGATGCTTCTGCCTCTCCCCTCACGACCTCCCTTACCTTGTGCTTTCCCAATAAAGGTCCACAGTGTGCCTCCCACCTCACTGCAAACACATGCATTCAACCTCAGGATGAGAGATGGGGAGAATCCAAGACTCAGAAGTGGGTGATCCTTTTTCCCAGGACCCCCAACGTCAGTTGCGTTGTGAATGCTGAAGCTGAGACCCGATGGAACAGTTTTCTTTTGAACCCTCCTGTGATCCTTAGCCAGGCCCTTCCTCCAGGGACTCCACCATTAAAAGAAGCTGAGAAGACCCTTATTCTAGGTTCATAGTTCAAGTTTCTATAGCTTAGCTTCTCTGCTGTCTCCCTCTGCCCTCAATGCCAAGGCTGACTGGGCTAGGGTGGTGAGATGAGGCAAAGATCATATATGGAACTTGGGTCATTTCTCAATCTCATGTGAGTAGCCTGGACTCATGCACACTTTGAAGATGAATATAATTATGCTATGATTCCTTAGGGTCTTAGCATGGGGTCAGTGTCAGAGCAGGAACACACTAATAATGCATTTATCAATGGTTTCAGGCCCCGTCTCCCTCCCTATTTCCCCAGGGCTGATAAAGAGCCCGTGATTGAAGAAGTTAGTATCTGTTGGTATTGATAATTAATGGTTTTCTGAGATACCCCAGGGATAACAAAATTGGTATGGTTTCTGAAGAACTTTCTAGAAAGCCACCTTAGATTCTTCCTTGTCCCTCCCTATTAACCACCATGGATCATTGTTACCTGGATTAAGTGAGCCAATTATGAGGGAGAGGAGCCTGGCCATTTATTAAAGGTCTAAGAATTATAAGAATTATTCCTTACAAGTGGCTTTTAATGTGAAAAGTAGACCAGAACTTTCTGATTGCAAACTGTAGAACGGCACTGTGTCACCTTATTGTCTGTTTCTAGATATCTTTCTGGGCATCGCCAAGGCTGGACTTCCTAATCAGAGAAGTAAAGAGGCAGTAGAAGTGTTTTCTTTTAAAATATTTTATTTATTCATTTTCTTTTTTAAAAAATATTTTATTTATTCATTTTCAAGCAGAGAAATACAGAAAGAGAGAGAGAGAGAGAGAGAGAGAGAGAGAGAGAGAGAGAGAGAGCACCAGGGCCACCACCCTGTGGGTCTGGCACATGTGGGCACTGGGGAATTGAACCCAGGGCCCCAGGCACTGGAGGCAAGTACCTCAACCTCTGAGCCATCTCTCCAGCCCTATTTATTCATTTTCAAGCAGAGAGATACAGAGAGAGGGGGGGCACCAGGGCCACTACCTTTTGGGTCTGGCATATGTGGGTACTGGGGAATTGAATCCAGGGCCCTTAGGCACTGGAGGCAAGTGCCCAACCGCTGAGCCATCTCTCCAGCCCAGTAGAAGTATTTTCTATAAACTATCCAAAAGGTCTAGCCAGGCATTTTGGCGCACACCTGAAGCCCAGCACTTGGAGTGTGGAGGCAGGACAATCAAGAGTACAAGCTCATCCTCTACTACACAGTGAGCTTGAGGCCATCCTGGACTACACGAGACCCCATTTCAAAAAGAAGAGTTGACCTACATCTATCCAAAATAAGATGGAGTAATAAAATCTGTGTTTTGCTTTTGACTGAATTTCTAGCAAGTCAGTACATTGTTCCTGTGGTTATCTCCCTTGTGATTAGAAAAAGATTATGAAGATTATGTATGTCTTTGATTAATCACCAAAAAAACAGATTGTTCAGTGCACATAAATCCTTTTCTTGACATTGTTTTTGTTAATAAAATCTTACAGAATAGTGTCCACAGGAGAGAATCCACCTCAGGGGCCTGTGGTGATGAGTGTGGAAATGTTGGCAATGGTTGACCTGGTGTGTACTACCCTGGGCTCTGAGTGCCATGCTGGCAGATAGTGCCAACCACAATCTCTTCTCAGACCACATTGTGGAAGATAACTTACTGTGGACCACAGTATGCTAAGCTCATCAAAAGGAAAACCAAAAGCTAATTAAGATAAAATTGCCGGGCATGGTGGCGCACGCCTTTAATCCCAGCACTCGGGAGGCAGAGGTAGGAGGATTGCTGTGAGTTCAAGGCCACCCTGAGACTACATAGTGAATTCCAGGTCAGCCTGGACTAGAGCGAGACCCTAAAAATATAAATAAAAAAAAATAAAAAAAGATAAAATCCATAGCTAAAATGGGGTGTGGTGGTGCATGCCTGTAATTCCAGTTCTTGGGAGATTGAGGTAGGAAGATTGCTATGAGTTCCAGGCCATCCTGGGCTACAGAGCGAGTTCCAGGTCAACCTGGCCTAGCGTGAGACACTGACTCAAAAAGAATCCCAGAAACCACAGTCATATCAGGGAGGATCCATAGAGAACTCAGCAGACAATGAATGATGAACAAGGGACCTATAACCACAGTCATTCAATCAACACAGGATAGGCCACTGAGACAGAAACCAGGGATTTTCGACACAAGGACCTCTAAGCTCGCAACATTAAAGCAGCCTTATTACTCACCCACCACGACTCAGGGAACTGAGCGGAAGAGGGGGCGGAAAGATTGTGAGAGCC
>PVHP010001473.1:0-20309 GCA_004024765.1 Zapus hudsonius | reverse complement strand
TCACTTGGGTAAGGAAGACCGAGATGAGTACTAAGATATACAGGATCCCTTGCCACAAGGACTAATACAGACAGCCCACGAAGGAGGATATCCAACTGATCAGGGATGGGGAGGGGGGGAAGTGGGGAATTCGGGATAACAACGCATGGTTTGCCCACTAAATAATGTAACTCATTATGGATAATAAATAAGAAAAAAAAAAAAAAAAGAATCCCAGAAGATTCCCACAGATTCCCAGAGCCCTTAGCTAGGCCTTCTCCTGTCCTCCTCTCCCAACCTCCTTATGGTTTCCTTTTCCAGGAAGAATAAAGAATAAGGGAGGGAAGAAGGAAGAGCTGGCAACAAGTAGCAGGCCCGAGAGGCAAGGATGGAGGGAGGCAGTTGAAAACCTGATCCTTTTTGCTACCACCCCCTCTGACTACCTCTCTTCTGAGTTACCAAGTCTTCACCCCTGTCACCCACCATTCCTATTCCTTTCCGGGTTCCAATCCCATGACTTCTCTGGCCATGAGAAATCTCAGTGTCAAGATGTCAATATTCAGGTTCTCCTGTATAATAAAGCACCAGGTAAGTACCATGTGTGTCCCTTAGTGCCTTTCTGTTGCTTTGGGTGGAGCCTTGGGTGGGGTGGATTTGAGGAAGGGTACTCCGAAGATCAACCAGATAGGATCAAAGCGCTTCTTTAACCTGCCTTTGGAGCTCTGAGGCATCCAGGGCACAATTCAGGACGAATGTTTGGAAGCATCAAAACCAGTTCCAGCCACCCATATGGAAGTGCCCTTTGTGTGCTTGGCACTAGATCAGAGACAACAGTCTAAAGAAAGCCCCATGGGCTGGAGAGATGGGTCTGAGGTTAAGCCACTTGTCTGAAGAGCCTAATGACCCAAGTTCAATTCCCCAGTACCCACATAAAGCCAGATGCACAAAGAGGCACATGCATCTGGAGTCTGTTTGCAGTGGCTGGAGGTCCTGGTGCACCCATTCTCTCTGTCTGTCTCTCTTCTATCTCTCTCTGCTTCCAAATAAATAATTTTTTTAAAAAAGCCCCAAGGAGCTCGGGCTTGCCGTGACAGACCCTGGTCCTTGTCAGTCCCAAGCCCACTGCTGGGGTTTCCTGGTGCTGTGAACCCCAAAGAAGTGGCTCGCTTTATTCTCCTTCTCCTTGGGCCAACTTCCTCACCTACTCTCTGCCTTGGGATGCTTCCCTTTCTGCACCCTTGCATCGGTGTGAGATGATGCCCCTAAGACAAGCAGAGGAAAGAGATGGAAGTCAACAAGAACCTGACCTCATGGGAACGAGGTATAGCTCTGGAATTGTAGCAGCACCTGACTGGCCTAGTGGAGGCCTTCCTTCTCCCCCATTCCTCTCCCCTCCCTGTCTCCTTCCTTTCCTGCATGAAATTTTTTTCCAATTTATTTTTAAGATTTATTTTTGTTTTTCTACATAGGTTGTAGTTTTTCTACATAGGTTGTAGTCTCTTTCTCCAGACCCTCATTCAAGTTCTTTTTTTTTTTTTTTTAGTGGATGCTTAAACCTTACTCCCTTCTCTGACAGGACAAATGGTACCTTTGTAAATACCTGTCATCTGCTCTGCTTGGACGGGGAGTATTCCAAACCTCTCCATCCTTCTGGCTCAACTTTAGGGAAGCCTATTTCCTCCACTGTTCATGCCAAGAGAGAGAGAGAAAAAAAAGAAATTAGTGAGGTCTAGTAAATGTGTATTCCTTAAGATACAGAATCTAAGTCAACCTGAGACCACAGAGAGCTGAGGCTGATCCTTGTGTCTAAAACCAGAAGCTGCTCTGGATTTGAAACAGCGCTGGGTGCAGCCAATGGGGATCTGTGATTAGTCACTCATGCCCACCATGAGCAGGCTCCGCTATTCTCTGTAGGCCTTTTTTTCTTAAAGGCCTGCTTTCGTGCTTATCTGCTCTGCCACCAAAATCAACTGCTCCTTTTCCATCCCCCCCTTTAAAAACCCTTAAGGTTTTAAATAAGAATTGTGTGTGCCTGTGTGTTTGCATATGTGTGGAGGCCAGAGGTCAACTCTTGGGGGGTCTTTGTCAGTCAGTCTCCACCTTATTCTTTGAGACAGGGTCTCTCACTGAACCTAGAACCCACTGATTTGGCTAGACTACCTAGTGAGCCCCAGTGGTTCCCTGTCTTCACCTTCTCAGCACTGGGATTGCAGATGCCAGTCATGACACCTGGCATTTTTACACAGGTGCTGAGGATCCAAACTCAGGTCCTCTGGTGAGTAGTTTGAATGTAGAATGTCCCCCATAGCCTCATGTGTTTGTGATTAAGCCTCCTACTTAATCCCCAGCTGATGGGGCCTTTGGAAATGGAGGCTTGCTGGAGGGTAGAATCTTGCTGTCACTGAGGGTAGTCCTTGAGGTTCATTGGTCCAGCCGCACTGGGTATTCCTGGCTCCCTTTCTCTAATTACTTCTTGCTCCTGTGGGGATGTGATACCTGGATGTCTGCTCTTGCCATGCTTTTCTTGTCAAGATAAAACTTCCCCTTGCAGCTGTAAGTTGGAAATTAACCCTTTCCTTCCATAATCTGCTTCTGGTCAGGTGTTTTGTCCCAGCAATGAAAAGCAACTGCTACACATGTCAAACACTTTACCCACTGAACCAGCTCCCCAGCCCCTAATTCTTCAATAAGCAGTATGTCAACATGGTTTAAATAATAGAAGTTGTGTTAAATTTTGTTTTGAAACAGGACCTCAGCTAACTCACAGTGGCCTTGAACTTGCTGATCTTCCTGCCTCTTCCTCCCAAGTGCTGGAATTAGAGGCATGTACGACCACATAAGGCTCTAGAGATATGTTATTTAGAACATGTGTACACATGTAAGATAAATTTCCAGAAGTAGCATTTCTAGGTCAAAAACTAATTTTAAGTAACTATATTTTCCCTTTATTTCATTGTTTCTTTGCTTCATTGTCTGTTTATTCATAATTTCTACTTATATGTGCCTCGTTCTGATACACGTTCTTCCTAGGGCCTCTCTGTGCATCCTTGCAACATCAGTTCTATAGCTAATTTCCTTGTTTCCTTTTGGTATTTCCTGAAGCAATGCCCCAAGAAATGAGAGATTCTGGCTAGCCAAGTTTCTCTTTCTAAACCAGGCCAAATCATAGAACAATGGCCAAATAATGGGTTAGTCTCTCAAACCAGGCACCTGTCCTGGTCCATTAATTTATAGTGTATGCTTGTGTGGGATCATCGATTGGACACAGTGTAACATCTCAGAGCTTCCAGCTAAATGCATGCTGTGGGTAGGACTTCTTTCTCAAAATGGACTCTAGGGCTAGCTGACAGGAATGCTGCACCATGGAGGGACCTGTTAGTCTTATTCACTGTACCCTCAGTCCTTTCCGTAAGGCCTAACAGAGAACAGAGAGCAAATGCTTGGTTTCTGGAGAGAGGGAGCAGGTAATCTCAGCACTCCAGAACAAAGCCAGCTTGGGGTACAGGAAACCTTGTCTCAATTTTTTAAAATTAAAAACATTAAGAAATTAACCAAGTACATCTCTAAAAACTATTTCCCTATCTAAAGGGACCATCGAGCCAGGAGATGCAGATTACAGAACAACAAATAACTTCTTTTTTTTTTTTTTTTTTTTTTTGGTTTTTCGAGGTAGGGTCTCGCTCTAGCCCAGGCTGACCTGGAATTCACTATGTAGTCTCAGGGTGGCCTTGAACTCACAGCAATCCTCCTACCTCTGCCTCCCGAGTGCTGGGATTAAAGGCGTGCGCCACCACACCCGGCTACAAATAACTTCTTGTCTGAATTAAACCATGTATATTCCTGACATCTATCTCTCTGACTATCTGTTCTCCAGGTCTAAGTCATGTCCTTCTGGCATCAACTTTCTGTTCATAAGAAGTGTGGGTAGATATTCATAAGGTAAGGTTTAAAGGTCTCAACTGTCTGGCCTTTGCTGTGGCTACCACAGTAGTTGAAATTCCACCATTCTGGTTTCTTATTCTTTCAAGTTGTTTCCTTCCCAGTAACCACTTCCTTCCTTCTGATATTAATCTCATTTTCCTTCATGCTTTGTACAGCCAGTGCTTCACTCTACTCAAGTGACCTAAGCCTTAAAAGTTTATCTGTAACCTGGCTCACAATCCAAACCTTCTAGTGAAGCAAGACGTTCAGTGGACTAACAGCTTGTAGAGGTGCTGGTGTCTGTCTTGGCTCTTGGAGAGAAACAAATCCCGGTGGCATTATTTGAGCACTTGTGTCTAGCTATGCCTAAAGGTCCATTTGGACATCTCAAGTGGTAAGGCAGTGAATTTCTTTTTGCAGAAGTGAGGAAGATAAAAAAAAAGTGAGGAAGATAGATTTTTGGCACCTTGCATGGAGAAAGAGGCCAAAGGGTCTTCTTCAACAAGTCTCTCCCGGCACCACTCTCTACCCAAGCTCAGTGAGAGTGCCTTAGGGCTGAAGAGGGAAGCTATTGAACAGAGCTTTGATGGGTGAGGAAGATTGTCAGATGAACAGTCAGGATCTACAGGCTGTCCTGTAGATATGAGTCTAGGTGGGAACTCCAGGAAGTAACCTAGAGCAAGAGGATGCTAAAGCAGGGGGTGGGGATGGAAAGGTTCAGTGAGAAGGTAAGTCATAAAATCCACTGGACGCTCTGCTGTTTGGACTCTGCAGGTAGCTTTCAAACTCATGTCAATCCTCCTGCCTCCACCTCCCAAATGCTGGGATTACAGGGCAGTGCCCACCGTGCTTCCTTCTCTCTGCCTCATTTTAAAGAAGGAAACTAAAAGTGAGGAACTTGCCCTTTATCCCACAGCTACCTTGAGAACCAATGAGACAGGTATATAAAATATTAGAACAAGATGCTTATAGTTGATAAATACGATTTTAGAACCAGACAGGTCTGGGTTTGAATCCCAGATTTGCCACTAACAGCCAATTATCTTAGGGTTTTATTTAACTTCTCAGATGCATTATCAATAAAATGGGGATAATAATGGTATCAGAACTCTTTAAGTTACTGGAAACATTAGGAAGTGTTTTTGTTTTTTGTTTTGTTTTCCATGTGGTATCTAATAGTGACTCCCAGGTCTGAAGAAAACCTGGAGACTGAGAGGTGCTTCCGGTGGAAAGTTTGAGGGTAGCTACTTGGAGAGCAGCACCTTCTCTGAATTCAGCAGTTTCAGGGTCCTGGATAGAGGGAGGCAAAGGAAGGACGGGGACAGCCTAACACATTCCAATGGGATGTGGTATCAGGGGAAAAGATAATCAAGAAAAACAAGTCCATGAAGGGGTAAAGCCCTAGAGTGAGGAGAAGGAGGGAGGGTGAGAGACACTGGATAACCTGTCATCTCTGATATAAACTAAGACTTGAAGAGTGGGGTGGATGCTCCCAGGAGGGCTGTGGCAGGAGACAGGGGCAACTTGCCAAGCAAAGAGAAAGTGGAATGTGTTGTTTCTACTTACAGCGTGTCTGTCCACTGCCCAGCCTCTCTTGGGCTGCGCTGGCAGTCCTGCAGCCCAAGACTGTATGCTTGGGGAGCAGGTTCTGAAATCATAACCAATGACCCCTCCCCTTCCTCAGGCTGCCCCAACCTAAACAAGACAACCTGGGCAGGGGGGCCACACGCTGATGGAAAAATACACACTTGGCTGGAAAAGGAGCTTTATATGTATGTGTTGAATTCCCGCGGCAGCCAAAGGATAAATAGCTAGTCCCAGCCTCAGCTTAGTCCACCCACAAGGTGGGTGGTAAATCTGTTCTTATTTAGATAGTTTGTGGGGAGAGGTGAAGAGGGGGATTGGGTGGGGGCAGCAGGAGAGGGAAACTTGGAATCTACAATGTTTATATGATTAGTCATGGATGTCATCTCTCCTCTTTAATTAGGGGTTCAGAGTTGAAAAACATTGCTTGGTTCGCCTGTCCCAGAAACAGAGCAGACTGGCAAATATGACAGGAGCAGAGCAGCTCCTGGGGCCTACCTAGGCATTGGATCATTGTCTTCATCCCCTGCTTGGTACTCAACAAATGTGAGCCTGGTGCCAGGCCTGATACTGGGTCTTTTACAAGCATTATCTCATCTAATCCTCACAACAGCCTCAGAGTTAAGGACTACCAGTATGGTCATACCCAAAAGAAGGATTGAGCCAGGCATGGTGGCACACACCTTTAATCCCAGCACTTGGGAGGCAGAGATAGGATTGCCATGAGTTCAAGGCCACCCTGAGACCACATAGTAAATTCCAAGTCAGCCTGGGCTACAGTGAAACCTTACCTCAAAACAAAACAAAACAAAAGGAAGATTGAGTGTTAAGGTCACACAACTGCTAAATAGCACCAACAGGGCTGAAATGGTTTTCTTTTGTTTTCTTCTTTCTTTTCTTTCTTTCTTCCTTTTCTTTTTCTTTCTTTTTCAGACAAGCTCTCATGTAACCCAAGCTGGCCTCACACTATGTAGCTAAGGATGACTGGAACTCCTAGTCCTATGTCTATGTCACAAGTTCTACAACTGGATCTTCCTGGCCATTTCCTGTCCTTCCCTAGGCTGGGAGAAGGGACCTTCAATTCTCTGGCATACCACTTCTTCCCCAAGAAGAGCTGGATGACAGGGCAAGGTGGCTCATACCTTTAGTCTCAGCAGAGGCTGAGGTAGGAGTCCAGTGAGTTAGAGGCCAGCCTGGGCTACACAATGAGTTGTAGCTGAGCCTGGGCTAGAGTGAGACCTGCCTTAAAAAAAAAGAAGTCGGGTGTGGTGGCGCACACCTTTTAATCCCAAGACTCGGGATAGGATCATTGTGAGTTCAAGGTCACCCTGAGACTACTACATAGTGAATTCCAGGTCAGCCTGGGCTAGAGTAAGACCCTACCTCAAATCCCTTCCCTCCCCTCCCCACAAAGACAAAGATGAGGGATGGTGGTAAGGAAACAAGGTAGAGAGTTATGGGTCCATCCAGGTGAGAGATGAAGGCAGTTTGAGCTAAGGTGTGAAAGTGGAGGTAGAAAGTGGCTGGTGGAGCTGAGCAGACCAGGTGATAACATTCAACTCATTTCACATATAGTTGAGCTTGAGCTGATCAGTGCATAGCGATTCCCTGGCCATAATTGCTTTCAAAGTAGACTAGAATTTTCTGTACATACGAGTTTAGAGTATGTGTGTGAGTGATGTGTGTGTGCACCTGTGCATGCAGATGTGTGCACCATGAGTGTGGAAGACAAAGAACATCAGGTGTTCTTATCACTTATCTGATTATTCTTTTTAATATATTTATTTACTTGCAAGCAGAGACAGAGAAAAGACAGAGAGAATGGGCACACCAGGACCTCCAGCCACTGCAAATGAACACCACACATGTGCCACTTTGTGCATCTGGCTTTAGTGGGTACTGGGGAATTAAACATAGGTCCTTAAGCTCTGCAGGCAAGCACCGTAACCTTATCTGCTTATTTCCTTGAGATGGGGGTCTCTCCCTCAGCCTGGAACTGCTGTCCATCAGTGAGTCCCAGCTATTGTTCAGTCCTACTCCTCCCCACTTGAGTTAGACATGAGTAGACACACCCAGCTTTTTTTTAACCTCTGAACCATCTTCCCAACCCCCAATTACAATTTTTTTCTATGAAAAGTAGTGTTCTCTGACCTGCTTAATAAGAATAATAAAGTATGGGCCAGGCGTGTGGTGCATGCCTTTGATCCCCAGACTAGGGAGGCCAAGGTAGGAGGATGCTGTGAGTTCAAGGCCAGCCTGAGACTTCAGAGTGAATTCCAGGTCAGCCTCAGAGGAGAAAACTTTAGGGAGAGCCAGAGAAAGCTAACAGTATGAAAGGCAGATGGAGTGGATCTTCATGATATGCTGAGCCTGACACCACTGATCCGTAAGTACAATACTCCATCCCATCTGGTAAGGCTTCCTTTATTACCGTTGGTCTAATTTTTCTATAACTGAACACACCCTAATTTATTAATGGTATAGGAACCCCAAACCTGCCATCAGTATAAACCCAGAACAAAATTAATTTTCTAGATTTTAAAAAGAAAACAGGGCCGGGCGTGGTGGCGCACGCCTTTAATCCCAGCATTTGGGAGGCAGAGGTAGGAGGATTGCCGTGAGTTCAAGGCCACCCTGAGACTAGCCACCCTGAGACTACATAGTGAATTCCAGGTCAGCCTGGACTAGAGAGAGACCCTACCTTGAAAAAAATAAATATCTACTATGTATTAAATGTAAAAATGAAACCTCAATGATACCTTGAAGCCTTGATAATTAGGCCGGGCGTGGTGGTGCACGCCTTTAATCCCAGCATTTGGGAGGTAGTGGTAGGAGGATCACCAAGAGTTCAAGGCCACCCTGAGACTACATAGTGAATTCCAGGTCAGCTTGGGCTAGAGTGAGACCCTACCTCGAAAAACCAAAAAAAAAAAAAAAAAAAAAAACAGGATAGGAGAGATGGCTTAGCAGCAGTTAATGGCGCTTGCTTGCAAAGCTTACTGGCCTGAGTTCAATTTCCTAGTATCCATGTAAATAAAGCCAGATACATGAAATGGCACATGCATCTGGAATTTGTCTTCAGTGGCAAGAGGCCTTGGTGTGCCCATACTCCCTCCCTCTTTCTCTTTCAAATAAAAATAAATAAAACAGCAGCAGGGTGTGGTGGCACATGCCTTTAGTCCCAGCACTGGGTAGGCCGAGGTTGGAGAATTGACATGAGTTCGAGGTCACCCTGAGACTACATAGTGAATTCCAGGTCAGTCTGGACTAGAGCGAGACCCTACCTCTAAAAACAAACAAATAAACAAACACAAAACAAAAACAGTAACTGGCTCTAAGGATTCAAGAATTCTGAAAGGGCAGGGGATCTAACTTGGTGCTAAATTGTCTAGCATGTATGTGTAAGGACCTGAGTTTAATCGCCCCCAAATCTGTTGAAGTTAGAAATTACTATTTTCAGTATATGCCCTCACCTGCCACTAATGAATTACAATGGTTTTCTTTGCATGGCCCCACCACATGTTGTAGACTATTGTTGAGTGAGGGCATAAAGATATCCTAGGCAGCAGATGTTAGCAAATGCCTATTCTGTCTAGCCTAGATATAAAACCACCACTGTTACACTGGGGATTGGAAGGGATATAGTCTTTATTTCTCTGTCTAGGCAGCCCCAATACTAACATTCTTAAGTCTTTCACATAGCACAGGCAACCTCTTCCTTCAATTGCTTTGCACTCAAATCTGTTATCTTTGCTATTTAATAAAAGAATGAGGCAGGGGGTACAGTATAGCTTAATAGTAAAGTGCCCACCCAACATGTGAAGCCCTGGTTTTACTCCTTAGCAAACTCCACCTCCCCTCACCCTGACAAGTGCATTATGAAACCATGAATAGGGGATTCAAGTTTGGTTTCTAATCGTTCAGAATAATACTTGCCAAGAGCTAGGTGTGGTGGTGTATGTCTAATCCCAGCACTTAGGAGGCAGAGGCAGAAGCAGGAGGATAAGTGACTGTTCCAAGACAGCCTGGGCTAGATAGCAAGAACCTGTCTCAATAAACAAAACAGACTGTTGAACAAATGAACTTTGTATCACAGTAATTCAGATCAGTTACATAAATAAGAGTGAAAGCTGAAAAAAATAAACATTAATAAAAAAGTACATCGCCTTATTCAGTTTTAAGGCTTCTAAAAAGAACCCTTGAAAACTTGGGGTTTTTAAATAGATATTTTACATGTATATCAAACATTCTGAGTCGATGGTTATAAGTCCATGCTAAGTCCATGGTTGGTAAGTTGGCAAAATAATTTAACATTATGACCATATAGCACTGTAGCCAGTTCACTCCCAGACACACATTCAGAATAAACACATATTTAACATTAAGCTATTATTTATTTTTAGATTTAAAAGTTTTCAAAATACATATGGGCAAGATAAATAAAACAAGCTATACTTAGGGAATCACTGGATTACAGAACACATAAATATACAAGGTCTTTTATACAATACAAAAATTATGTCATCAAATACAAAGACAAACATTCAAGAAAAGCAAGCAAATGAGACCACCTTGTCAAAGAATCCATTAACTAAGAGGGACCAGAACAAACTCCCTAAACACCAGGGTGGAATTTCTTTTCTATGCCTCCTAGCTGCCTGGCCTTCCTTTTCTGTGCTGAGTTGTGTACTTCACTGGCTTCTGGTGAAATGTCAGACATTTCTTCTTCAGTCTAAAAAGAAAAGATAAGGTGAAATTCAACACATAAATGTCAATGGAGAAAAATGAAGCTATGTAATACTATTTCTAGATACTTGTTAAGATTGTATTGTATATACATTTCCTTCAAAAGCATCTTTTTTAGTTTTTTTTGTATGTTTTAATTATTTTTATTTTATTTAAAACTATCAATTTATAAAGAAGGCATAATGGAACATGCCTGTACTTCTAGCACTTGGAGAGGATAGTGAGTCCTAGGCCACCCTGGGCTAGAGTGAGATCCTACCTCAAAAACAAACAACCCTTCCCCCCAAAAAAAAAAACACCAAAAAACTTTTAATTTAAACTGAAGTTTTTCCTTTTTCATTCTTCTATGAATGACCCCATAAGAAATATAAAATTTGTCTTCTGCCCCTACTGGCTCTCTGTAACTCAGTATCAAAAAAGACAATTAATTCTAAACTGATCATGGTCTTTAATTCCAGTACTCAGAAGGCTGAGATAGAAGGAGGATCAACATAACTCAAGGCCAATCTGCGCTTCAGTGAGACACTGCCTCAATAACAAAAACAAACAAAAAAGCCAAACACAATTTACAAAAATAGGAATCTAAGATACCTTCCTTCTATCCCTGCAACTTTCAAGAATATAAAAATATTAAGCAGTTTCTGGATGCCCTCTAGTGTTACCAAAAGATCACAACTGTTAGGAAAGAACAATTGTTAGTTATAGCAACTATTTTGCTGATGGTTATAAGAGAAAAAGATCAATTAGTCATTCTAGACTATAGTACAAATTTAATAAACATTACATAAACAATGATTAATGCAAATATCATACCCTCTGATTCTGTTTTGCATGCATCTCTGTCCACTGCCTAGCTTTCTTGAGGAAGACTGGCTTATTATATTTGAATTCTGAGGACTGAAATAAAACCAAAGAAAAGAGTTAACAGAAAAAGTGATTTGCAGTGAAAAACTGTAGCTGCTGAAGTATTAGCAGTACAGATAGAGAGGGCTATGCGCTGCAGTATTAGAGGTACAGATAGAGCTACAGATAGAGCGGGCTCTGTGCTGCAGTATTAGAGGTACAGATAGAGCAGGTTCTGTGCTGCAGTAGTAGAGGTACGGATAGAGAGGGCTCTGTGCTGCAGTAATAGAGGTACAGATAGAGTGGGCTCTGTGCTGCAGTATTAGAGGTATAGACAGAGAGGGCTCTGTGCTGCAGTATTAGAGGTACAGATAGAGTGGGCTCTGTGCTGCAGTATTAGAGGTACAGATAGAGCAGGTCTGTGCTATAGTATTAAAGGTACAGATAGAGTGGGCTCTGTGCTACAGAGGAAACGGAGATACTTACAATGTCAGCCATCAGTGGATCATCAGGGTTAGGTTCTGACATGAGAAGTCGAATAGCGGCCAACACAGTAGCAATGTTGAGGGATGGTCTCCATGCACCCTATATACAGATGAACAATTGCATTTGTGTAAGAAAGTGACATGTAAGAGCCTAGCGTGGGCAGGTGGCACACACCTTTAATCCCAGGCAGAGGGAGGAGAATCACAATGAATTCCAGGCCACTCTGGGCTTGTCCTGGAAACACCGCTGGGGTAGAGGGGGGTTAGAGCACTTGTGAGGTGGAGGCAGGAGAATCAAAATATCTAGGCCATTCTCAGCTATATAGCAAGTTTGAGGCTAGCCCCAGCTACATGACATCGTGTCTAAAAAAAAAAAATCAAAATGTGACACTGCAACTCAAGGGTTGTTTGGTGTGTGTCTGAGACAGAAACAGCTCAAGATGAACTTGCTATGTAGTTGAAGATCTCAAATTCCCAATTCCTCTGGGATTACAAACAGAAGCCACTAATTTTAAATTTTATTGATGAAGAAAACAAACCGTCAAAGTCAAACCTTTATCCCATTACTTACTTTTGGTGGCAGTTTGAGAACATCTAGACAAATTCTTCCACTAGAATCAATGTTTGGGTGATAGATTGGAGTCAGAAATCGAATCTTCGGAGGTTCAAATGGGTACCTTTAAAGGTATAAGGCGCCAGGAAATTATTTTTAATATTACTTCATACTATATTTTAAGTGATTTCTCGGTCACTGATAGATATATAAAAATTATAATGGTATTAGAAAAATATCAGAAATACAGTATTTGGGAGGCAAACCTTTCTCCCTAAATTGACCAACACTAAAAATTTACCAATAATCAAAAAGTTCAAATACTAGTAATGGAAACACTCAATATGCCCACCACCTAGATTCAAGCTACTTCACCTTCTAAATACCTCCAAGTCACCTAGATTCAAGCTACTTCACTTTCTAAATACCTCTAAGCCATCATCACCTAGAATAAGGGCATTGTCATATATAACTATGACATTTTATCCATGAAAAGTTTTAAAAATAATTCAATTATCATTTACTACTCATTTCCTTAATTGTCCTCCAAATATTTTTACAGCTAGATTTTCAAAACAGGACCCAAGCAAACTGCATTTGGAATCTCTTCAGTGACACGTGAACGTTAGAAAGTTCCTAGTCTATTTTCAGAATTGATGTATGACATGATTATTATGCTATCCTTTCAGGGCTTTAACAAGTTTGGCGAGGATTGGACATGGTAATTAGATACCTAGTTTCATCCTTTTCTCATTCTGCACAACACTACAAGTATACATCATCCTACTAGAGCCTTAAGACCCGATTACTGAAATGTAATGTAGAGTGGTGATGCTAGGGACTGGGATTAGGGGAATTGATGTTAGAGGGTGTAAAGTTAGTCTGGGAAGATGAAGTTTTTCAGATACTCAAAAAAGAAAGAAGCCAAGAGTGGTGGCACACACCTTTAACCCCAGCACTCGGGAGAGGCAGAGGTAGGAGGAACACTGTGAGTTCAAGGGAATTCCAGGTCAGCCTGGGCTCAAGTGAGACCTTACCTCAAAAAACCATTAAAAAAAAAATCAATTTTATGTTATATAAAATACAGACTTTACTATAATTTTAAGGGAAGGCGGGGCTCATATTTTAGCTCATCATTTTAGAGAAGGAAACTTAGTTCCAAAAGAGTTTCATAAAACACCTTACAACATTAAGTTCAGAAAAGACCAGGATTAAACCTTAGATCCTTAAACTACTGATTTTAATGTTCTATATTGTTCTGTCTTTCAATAACCATGCTTTACCTTCTAGGCTGACAATTTAATTCACACTAACCTTTCAGGAATGATAACTTCCAGTTTGAAGATACCTTTCTCATAAGGTGTGTTGGCTTCACCTAGTATTTCTTAAGAGAGGGAAGGAAAAGAGTGAGATTAAAAGGGAATCAAATGATTAGGTAATTTAAATTATGCCAGACCAGGGAAGTAGTTCAATTGGTAGCATGCTCAGCATGCATATAAAACCATGGGTTCAATCTCTAGCATGGAACAAACCAGACCTAGTGGCACACGTCTGTGATCCCAGAATTGAGAGATGGGAGCAGGAGGATTGGAAAAACAAGGTCATCCTCAGCTACATAGTGAGCTTGAAGCCAGCCTCCGCTTGTCTCAAGAATAAAATAAAAAGGAGGGGGGCTGGAGAAATGGCTCAATGGTTAAGGCACTTATCTGCAAAGCTTAGTGACCTGGGTTTGATTCCCCAGTACCCACATAAAACCAGATGCACAAAGTGATGCATACATCTGGTGTTCATTTGCAATGGCTAGAAGCCCTGGTGTGTTCATTCTCTCTCCCCCACTTGCAAACAAATAAATATTTTTAAAATAATAATAAAAAAATTTTAAAGGGGCTGGGAAGATGACTCAGCTTGCAAAGCCTGCTGGTCTGGGTTCGATTTTCCAGTACCCGTGTGAGCCAGATGCAAAAAGTGGTGCATGTATATGGAATTTGTTTACAGTGACAAGAGGCCCTCCCTCACATACCCATTTTCTCTCTCCTTATAAAAAAATAAAACTAAAATAAATGGAAGCCGGGCGTGGTGGCGCACGTCTTTAATCCCAGCACTTGGGAGGCAGAGGTAGGAGGATCACAATGAGTTCAAGGCCATCCTGAGACTACATAGTGAATTCCAGGTCAGCCTGGACTAGAGTGAGACCCTACCTCGAAAAACAAACAAAAATAATAATAAAATAAAATGAAGCTGGAGAGACGGCTCAGTGGCTAAAGGCACTTGCTTGCAAAGCCTGACCTGACAGCATGGGGTTTGATTTCCCAGTACCCACATAAAGTCATATACACAAGGTGGTGTATGTATCTGGAATTGTATTTGCAGTGGCAGGAAGTCTGGCACACCTATTCTCTCTCCCTCTCTGCTTGCAAATAAATAATAAATGAAAAAAAAAATTTTAGTTAGCATTACAAATGAGCATCATAAGATTTATAGTCCTAATAGAGAAATTAGTTCTAGGATAATAATTCCCTCTTAGGGCTGTAACAAAATTTTTTACAATGCTCCATGTCTATATTACCCACCCCACCCCCCAAATTGTGTCAAATAAAAGACATATTAAAGATCTAAAACAAACTACAAAGTACTGGCCACAACCCACAAACAAAATGTTTTGTTTGGACTACAACGTTCTAACCATTTGTTTCTTATCTGACTTCAGATAAGACCTTTGTAATGATAGAACTTTGGTATAAACAGCTTCAGAGTTGATCTCACATTATTTTTCCTCTGTTGAAGTTACCTTCTCATTATTGGGACAAAACATCCGACCAGAAGCAGCTTATGGAAGAAAAGGGCTTTATTTTGGCTTAGTCTTGAGGTGAGATTTATCATGGCAGGGAAAGCATGGCAAGAACGAAGAGCCAGGCAGGCACCACATCTCCACAGCAGCAGGAAGGAGCACTGGACTTGGAGCTGAGCTGTATTACCCTTTGGGAGTTGGAGTGTGGCTGGAGGTATGTCACTGGGGGACCTTGAGGCTGCACTATAGTCCAGTTCTACCCAGTACAGCTAGCTCTCTCCCCTGCTTCCCTGGAACTGATGCCCCAGACACACACCTCTTCCAGCAATGCTCCACTTCCCAAAGGTCCCAAAAATTTCCCAAATTGCCACTAGCTGGGGATTCAAAAAACATGAGCCTGTGTGGAACATTTTACATTCAAACCACCACATCCTCCTACCGCAGCCTTCTAAGAGCTAGGGTTATAGTAATGTACCACCAACACCCAGCTCAGAAATCTTAATTATAAATTAGCAAAAGGTGTAATTAGAAGTAAAAACAAAACAAAACATGAAATGTCAAACAAGCCTTATGAATGTAAACAAACTAGGGCAGAAAGATAGTAGGGCACTTTGAAAATGTCTGGATTTCAGCACAATCTTCAATAGGGTTATGACCAGCATCACAGGCATGACATGATACCTACGAGCTCTCAGATCATCCATTTGATCCCTTTCCTGCCAGCATGTGATGCCAAGGGGTGGCTCTGTGGCCAACATGTGCAGCTCCTTCTTCAGACGTGACGCTTTCTGCATGATCCCCAGGTACAAGGAACCATTCAGTTTACCACTGGTCAGGATGTGCTGAGGAATAAGAGAAGCAATCATGACAGCCACAATGACTAGAATTTCCAATGCACAGTTTCAATTTAGTAAAGAACAGATTCTTTATTAGTCTCTAACAAAGGCATTCTTTTTTCATTTTCTTGTGAACTTTTATCTACTTAAGCAAACAAATTTAAAAAAAAAAAAAAAAGAGGGGGCTGAAGAGATGGCTCAGCAGTTCAGGTGCTTGCCTGCAAAACCCAACAACCTGAGTTCAGTTCCCCAGTACCCACGTAAAGTCAGATGCACAAAGTGGTTTCATGCATCTGGAGTCTGTATGCAGTGGCTGGAGGACCTGGCACACCCATTCTCTGTCTGTCTTTCTTCTATCTCTCTACTTGCAAATAAATAAGTGAAAAAAGAAAAAGAAAAAGGTTTAAAATTAGTATCCATTTCCATCAATAAATTATAAAATCACGAGGCCAGAACCTGGGTCTGATTCTGCTTATAGCTGTGTCCTCAGAATGACGGGTGTAGTAAAGGACTTGATAAATAGGACATGTTTGGTGACAGAAAGAATAATACAGAGAAACGAATGCTTAAATGTCTAAAGTTCTCCACATCTTCTTAGTTTTTCAGGGAACTCACCCCACCAAGAAGCTTCTCTTTGCTGAAGGTGGTGATTATTGGACTTAAAAACTCATTGAAGTTCTGAGAATAAGGGACTGTTGAGTACTCAGCCCTAAATGGGCAGTCTGTATTACTGTATATCCCTCCAAGGCTCAGGGAATATTGAAGAAGAGGATGCAGAAAGAATGAGGAGCCTGAGGATGAGAAGAAATGCTGTGGAATGCTATCTTCCAGACACGTCATGGCCACTGCACTCAGAAGCACATACACACACACATAAAAGTAGAAGTGGGACTAGTTGGGAAACAAGAGAAGATAATAGAGGGAGAATATGATCAATATAGTATATACCTGTATAAAATTATCAAAACTAATTAAAAACTAAAAACACATAAAGCAAAGCAGTATGAAATATATGGAGGAAATGCCCTAAAATACATTAAGTAAAATTCCCAAAACACAAGTAGAATAAGAAGGGGAAAATGGCTGAAAATGCACATCAAAATCTGACATATATATTGCCTTTGAATTTACATTGGATCCCCCAAATTTGACATATTATTCCATCCTAAGTATACCAAAAGTGACCTGGAACTCCCTATTTATTTGGGACCCAGGTTGGCCCCAAATTCATGATTCCCTCCCTTTGTCTCCCGAGTGTTAGGATTATAGATATGCACTACCACAGCTGGCCTTGTTATTGTTTCTTATTTAAAACTATATATTTTAAGTATTATTATTTATGTTCATGCTCTCCCGCTGCTGCAAATGAACACCAGATGCTTGTGTCACTCTGCATCTGGCTTTATGTGGGTACTGGGTAACTGAATCTGGGTCAGCAGGCTTTATATGCAAGTTAATCCCTGAGCCATCTCCCCGGCCCTTAAATTTTATTCACTTGTGAGTGTGTATTTGTGTTTGTGTATGGGCACACCAGAGTCTCTTGCTGTTGAAAATGAACAGCAGACACTTGCACCACTTTTTAATCCAGCATTATATAGGTGGCTGGGGAATTGAACCCAGGATGGTAGGCTTTGCAAGCAAGCACCTTTAACCACTGAGTCATCTCCCAAGTCATTGGTTTCCAATATATAGTTTCAAAATATTCTGAGTTTGTTGGGTCTTGCTTTACTGCAAAACATGTAGTCAAAAATACTCAAAAACCAAAAAAACATGTAGTCAATGCTCATAAATGTTGTATGTGCTTCAAAAGAATATCTAGGGACTGGGGAGAGATGGGTAAGTGGATAAAGCACTTGCATTGAGAGCACGAATCCGAGTTTGTCTGCAATCCTGGCATGCTTAGAACAAGATGAGAGGCAGACACAGGAGACTGCCCTGAAGCTGGAGGACCAGGTCGCCTGTGATGAACACTGAAAGACACTGCCTCAAACAAGGTGGAAGGCCAGGGACAATACCCAAGGTTGTCCTCTGACCATGGCATGTATACACTCACACAAACACATATGTGCACATGCACATACATACAAAGAATATCTAGGGCTGGAGAGATGGCTCAGTGGTTAAGGCACTTGCCTGCAATGCCTAATGACCCATGTTCAATTCCCCAGTGCCCACATAAAGCCAGATGCAAAGTGGTGCATTTATCTGGAATTTGTTTGCAGTAGCTAGAGGCCCTTGTGCACCCATTCTCTCTCTTTGCAAGTAAATAAATAAAATAAAAAGTATCTCTATCAAAGTTATTAGAGGCTGTAATGTTACTCCCATTAGATAAGCTTGTCAACGGTGTTGAATATTTTCCATTCATATTGATTTTTTTCCTCCTTTGCAATTGATCAGTCATCAAGAGTAAATTGTGATAACCCACTGTGATAGTATCTTCCCCTTGTTTTGGTGATTTCTGCCTTATATATTTAGGATGGGATATTAGGTATAAAGTTTATGTGTTAAATATAGAGTTAAATAAAAAATGATAGCTTTAAAAAACATTATTTAATAATACCCTGCTATCTAACAACTTTTTCTTGAAATATTTCATATACCCCATCTTTCTTCTGGTTGGCATTTGCTGAGATTCCATTTCTCAATCTTTCACTTTCTCTTTCTCTGTATTAGGTAAACCTCTACTACGTGTCTGAATTTTAAAAAGTCTTTATATTTCGTTTTCTTTTTTTAGATTTTTCTCATTCCATTTTTCTCCTGTTAGCATGGAAGTTAACTGTATTTGCATTACTATATAATTTCAACTCTTGCATTTGTAGCAACATTAAGGATCTAAATGGGTCATTTATATTTCCAGTTGTATTTGAGGAACAATAAATGCTATCCTAAATTAGTCTCAGGGAGATCTAGTAAATGTCAAGGACCCACATTTACAAACACACATATATACACATATTCAGGAACACTTGTCTTCCACTAGAAGTTCCTGTTTTACCTTTTCTGATAAAGGAAGTAGTGCCTTTTAGTAAATGTTTTCAAATAGAGACCAAGTAGAAGTGTTATAAATAAGGTCACATGAAGTCACTCTTTTTGTTTGTTTTGAGACAGGGTCTCACTAAATAGCCCAAACTGGCCTCAGATTTGCAGCAATCCTCCTGTCTCAGCTGCAAGAATGCTGGGATTACAGCAGCAATGTATCACCATACCTCATTTTAAAAGTTGCCTTTTAAATCAAGGCATTAAGTGAACATAGTCTTGGCTGGTACAATATAATCAAATTAGCAGACTATAAACAGTAGAAATGTATAATAATCTCAACTCCTTCCTTCCGTCACCCAACTACTTCCCCTCCCACCTAGACAGGCTGGCTTCAAACTCACAATTCTCCTGTATGAGGCTCCTAAATACTGGGCTGCAAGTGTTCCCCATTGAGCCTGACTACGATCATCTCCACTTTGATACCTATATTTTATCTACAAAAACATACTTAAAGACACCTTGTCATGCTGCAAAGACTAACTTTAGGAGAGGCAAGGGTGCTTCCCCACCATTAACACATTCTTAAACAGCTGGCTGGAGGGATGGCTCAGTGATCAAGGCACTTGCCTGCAAAGCCTAAGGACCTGGGTTTAATTCCCCAGTACCCACGGGAAGCCAAGTTCTTTTGCTGGAGGCCCTGATGCACCCTTCTCTCTTCTGCCTCTTTCTCTCTTATAAAATATAAAAAAGGACACACTTAAATATCTAAATAGAAGAATGCAATGAGTTAATAGTGAATAGTCAATTTCACTACAGCCATCTTTGATATAAACTCTATTTTTTTTTCGAGGTAGGGTCTCGCTCTAGCCCAGGCTGACCTGGAATTCACTATGTAGTCTCAGGGTGGCCTTGAACTCATGGTGGTCCTCCTACCTCTGCGGCGGGTGCGGGAGCGCGGCGAGGGCGGTCCAGGGTCCCAAGCGCTCCGTCAGCGGCCGCGCACTCACACGCGCTCCTCGCGGGGAGACGAACCATCCGGACTCCCGCGCTCCGGAGCCCGGCCGTTGGCGAGGCTCCGCCTCCATCCCGGCAGGGGCTGTGATTGGTTCTCAGCAATCCGGGAGAGGAGAGCGCCCCGCCTATTGGCCAGCGCTCCCGAGCGTGCTTCCGCTCACGCTGCTTTCGAACTGGCCCGCCGCAAGCGACTCGGCGAATCCTAGGGCGGCCTACGTCACTAAGGGGCGGGGCGACGAGATGCCTTGTCCCCCTCCCAAGTCCACCTCCATTGAATCCCTTCGTTTCATTTAGTCTCTTCTATTTTGATGTCATCATGTCTTCCTCTTATTATGAAGGTCTTGGGTAGATAGTGTTAGGAATTCTTGTTTTTTATTTACTTTCTTTTGAGAAAGGGTCTTGCTGAGTACTCTGGATTCAAGATAGCCTCGAACTCAAGGTAATCCTCCTGCCTCATCCTAAAGGCATCCACAACACCCAAGCCTTAAGTATTTTGTTGTTGTTACTGTTTTTCATGGTAGGGTCTCGCTCTAGCCCACGATGACCTGTCAGGCTGGCCTCGAACTCACTGTGATTCTCCT
>PVHP010001472.1:84296-106398 GCA_004024765.1 Zapus hudsonius | reverse complement strand
TATCTTTAAGATTTAATTTCAGAGCTGGAGAGATGGCTCAGAGGTTAAGACACTTGCCTGTAAAACCTAATGACCCAAGTTCAATTCCCCAGCACCCATGTAAAGCCAGATTGCACAGAGTGGCACATGCTTCTGGAGTTCATTTGCAGTGGTTAGAGGCCCTGGTGCGCTCTCTCTCTCTCTCTCTCTCTCTCTCTCTCTCTCTCTCTCTCTCTCTCTCTCTCTCTCTTTCTCTCTCTCTCCCCTTACAAATAAATAAATAAAATATATATTTTTAAAAAAGATTTATTTTCAGTAAATGTTTGACTTACATAGCTGTTTAAAATACCTAATCATGTAAAAAAAAATTTGGCAAAAAGAAGTCATGATTGGGAAAGTTCCAGAAGCGCTATTATTATAGTTAATCAGCAGAGCCTTGCACAGTGCCTGGACAGAGGGAATGCCAAACAACATTGCTGATGGACTGATGGCTTGAAGGAATAATGTAGACCCATTCTTTTTTTTTTTTTTCTGTAGAGCTAAACCCCCATGCCACTTATTGTCTTAACTTGGAAAGGAGAGTCTTCAGCTGTTGTTTGTTTATGAGACAAAAGAATGCAGGGCTAGGGTGAGGGGCTCTCAGTACTGACTCTTGTTAACTAGGTTCTATGAAGATTCCCTTCCCCTGTCAAGCTCTACATCTTCACAACAATGAACTTGTCCGAATCACCTTGCCCTCCGGGAGCTCTCACTTCCATGGTCTTGATGTTCCCATTCACTTTCTTGATGCAGTTTAGTCCCTTCCTTTGCCCACAATCATGGCCATTCTTTATTTATATTTTTTGGTAAGAAATCATATAACGTATTTGCAAATGCCAAGCTACATTGGTGATCCTCAGACTTCATTTTAGCCAACGTTGGGTAAACACAGATGGTTAACAGGGCAGTTCAGAATATCAGGCATCTGTCTATGAGGCTCATCCTTCCCAGGGTCTTTCTGCAGAGTCTTTGGGGACTGATTGTGGTAGTTTTAATGTGAAGTGTGTCTCATAGCCTCATGTGATTAAATCTCATATTCAATCTCCATATGCTGGCAATTTGGAAGGCGAAGCCTGACTGAAGGAGGGGTGTCGTGATGAGTTTCCTTCTGTAATCTCATGAGCATTGGAAATGGTTGTAGATCTTCCTGTAGGAATCTGGCTTTCACCGTGGTAGGCTCTTCCTTCTATGACATGCAATATGATTACCAGTGAATTCTCCAAAGGCAATAAGGGTTGGGGAGATGGCTCAGTGTGCAAGAGGGCTTGCTGCACCAGCACGAGAACCTGAGTTCAGTCCTCAGCATCCTTTTAAAAAACCATAATAGCAAGGTTGCCTATGACTATAACCCCAGAGCTGAAGGGCTGGGGCAAAGTGAAGGAATCCTGGGAGTAGCTGGTCAGCCAGTCTAACCAGAAAAACAACAAAAAGACCAGAAAGCTCCAACTTCAGAGAGAAAGTCTGTCTCAGGGAAATAAGGTTGAAGGGCAGCTGTGGAGACCCAATGTCTTTCTCTGGCTCTGCATCCATGCACACAGGATGTACACACACACACACACACACACACACACACACACACACACACACACACACACACGCACACACACACCCCATACTACACAAATACACCCCAAAACAAAGAAGAGATTCAAGCCAGCAATGAGAGGAGAAGAAGTAACATCTAACACACCTCCTCTGTGTTTCCTGCTTACCCCCGACAGCTTCTTTGGAACTCACTATTCACATACCCTCCTGGTCCCTTTGGATCACAGCTGCTTTGAGTTGCTAATTCTCCACTTAGCTTCTCTACCTGCTGCTCTGTCCCCAAAGACTCCTTAAGTCACTGCCTCACTCACCTGCAGCCTCACTGTTGAGAGGCTGGCAGACTCCTCTCCTCATATTCTGCCCAGCCTGCCAACTGCTGGCCAGTTGCTCCGTCCAACTTCTCCATCCTACACAAACCCAGGCCAGGCCTGGTCTGAGCTGGATCTACAGATCCAGAAGGTCCTTATCAGGTGCCCACAGTCCTGGCTAGCGGAGGAAGGTGAGAGCAGTCATCGCTCATCAGGAGGTTCTGATGGGACTTCCAAAGGCTTAGGGACTACTAGGTCCCTTCCCTGAGACATTTTCTTTTACTTTTTAAAAAAATTATATTTTGAATTTTTTTTCTTCTGAGGGTGAAAATATTGCAGTTGAATTTTCATTTCTTGTTTAACTTGTGATTTTAAAGAGTCCAGTAAATTTCACTGTCGTTAAAAATAGCTCTGCTAGCTTAAAGCCATTAAGTTAATATAAAAGGGCACTTTGTGGTCTTAGAATACCTGTAAGCTGGCATCTGTCACCATTCCTCTGTCCTCATCTATAGACAAGGCATTCGGAATGAAGTCTCTACCCCAGGTGCCCATCAACCCTGTCACTGGCAACTGCTGTCACTGAGTGACCCTCCACCCTGCTTCTCTCTGACGTTATTCCAGGAGACTCTTGTGGGGTGGCGTGTGCTGTGCTTACTGACATCAGCACCAGCCAGGTGCCTCACCTGGCTTTGCTGTGCCCGTTCCAACACTCCTCCTCGTTGGACGTGCCCGCAGTCACACTCTCGTCCTTGCAGATGGTGTACGGCAAGGCCGACCAGACCTTTTTCGAGAGCTTCAGTTTCTCTTTTATGTCTGTGACCTGAAATAAAGGAAAGCAAGTGAGCACCATCCTTGGGCTTTGCTCATTTCTGTACAATGACTTCAGAAGATGAAGATTACGGGCCTGGGATGCAAGGGGCACAGACCATTATTGCAGAAAAGCCCCTGGACCCCTTCTACCTTCTAGCTGCTTCCAGAGAACACCTGGGTGTTTGGCTCTCTGTTTTTCCCTCTTTTCCTGTCCTTTGAATGAAACACTAAGGAAGTGTCTTTCCTGACATGGAGTCTCTCTTCTGATAAGAGTCCCTAAATATATGCTTTATAATTAATTCATTGGCCTGGATGTTAGATGAATGATGCAAAAGAATTTGTCAAGAGACAAAACCCTTTTCCCAATGGATGACTTGTTTTGGTAAGAAGTGAATGTTGTGGCTAGTTCAGCTCTGGGACAAGGGACACGCTCACACAGAATGCATTTGGACGGTCAGCAGCAGATTTTAATCACTTCAAAGTCTCTAACAGAAAGAGGAAAGCCATTCTAAGTATGGATGTAAGTATAGTCCTGAGGCCGAAGGTGTCTTAGTGGTGCCCACACTTAGTGCTAACGTCTGTCCTGTGAGAAAGGTAGGGACAGGGATTTGATGCCTTTTGGGCTCTAATGAACCTATAGGTTCATGTCATCAGCATCCTGATAACACCAGGCAAAATGAAGGATTGAAAAAATACTTTAGCTGAGGGTGGTGCCCACACAAATTAGCAATCTTGAAATCCTGATCCAAAATAGCCCAGAATGAGACATGATTTTGAAATTGGTTCTCTACAGAGGCGAGGAAGAGACAGTGAGCCGTTAGCATGGGTTCTGCATTAGCTTGGCTGGTGTGTTTATACAAAGGGAGAATGTGGACACAGAGATGCCTGGAGAGAAGGCGATGACAATTTGAAGAGACACAGGAAGACAATGGCCATGGGCAAGTCAAGGAGAGAGTCTGGAATAAATCTTTTCTGCAGGTGCAGGAGCAACCTTGTTGACATTTCTCACCCGCAGAAGTGTGAGGCATTTGTCATGTTAAACCGCCTCCATTTGTGGGGCTTTCATCAGATGGTCCTAGGAAACTCAAACAGATACAAAGGCCACTGTGCAAACATTTGATGAGGGTTTTATACAATCTCAAAGCACCTCCCATAGATTATTTCACAGTTACAAAGGGAAAAGTGGTCATTTATTTTTAACTGAGAACTTTATTAAATGAACGTATTACAAATTGGAAATATTCTCACCAGATTACACTCTCTGCTCCTTCTCTCGCCCCAATTCCACTGAGGGCCCTCCTCAGAGGAGTGTCGATAATCACTGTGGGTTTATGAATGCACCAGTCAGTCTGAGTCCACCCTTCCACCCTGGGGCTCTTGTATTCTTTTCACCCCTTCTGCAGTGTTCCCTGAGCCTGGGAGGGTGTGTTATAAGTCATCTTTAGTGTTGAGCTCTCAGCAGCTTCTGATTTTCTGCTTTGATGGGTTTTGGGTCTCTTCAGTGTCTACCACCATCTCCCTGGAGGAGGTTGTCAGGCTAGCAGTGAGAGCAGCCTTCATATTTAATCCGCACTTTCTCTTTTATCATACTCACCAGGCAAGTTTCCTGAACCCTGGTGGGTGTGATAGAGATGACTTGTTTTATGTTAGGCAGTTGGCTTTCTTTTCTTGTAGTGCTGATGAGTCTAAGGTCTGCCTAGTATTTGCTTTTCTGCTTATTTTGTTCTGTAGTTCCTCCCTTCATGCTATAGGACTTGAAACCAGATATTCAGGTGCCTAGGTTCATAAACAGAAACAGTGTACAATGTCTCAGAAGTGTCTCACAGGTTTTTCATGAGTGTCTCTGCCTCTCTCTCTGTTGTCTCCTCCTTCACTACAGAAAATTGAACTCAGGGAGTCTGAGTCTGCTAGGTAAGTGCTCTCCCGGTGGCTATCCCTGGACTTTCTCCTATTTTGCTACAGGATCTCTCTAAGTTGCCAAGGCTGACTTCAAACTCACCATTCTCCTGCCACAGCCTCCAGAGTAGATAACCTCTCAGTAACTGGACATTGTGCTACTACTTATCCTTCAGATCAAGTTCAAGCATTATCCCAGCTGAGGTGATTTTTCTGGCACCAAGTTAGATTTAATTCTTTGTGTGGCCAGGGTCCAGTGTGCTGATCTCATAAGCTGATTCCACATTCATACCCTACCTTCTTCCACCTTGTCTTCTAGACAAGGCTTCTTGTTGGTGGGGATGGGGTGGGAACTGTCTCATCCTCAGTAGTTAAACAGGATTGAGTGACTGACCATCCAATTGTGGGACTTAGGGTACCCCAGGATGCTGAGGTTTCAGTACAAAAACTAGCAAGTCCCAAAAAACCCAGGATGAGTTATTAGCACATGATTTTACACACCCAAAAGGTGTTCATTACATGTCAATTGAGATAATAGTTTGGTCTCATTCTATTCCAAGTGCACAGACATTATTGTAAACACTAGATAATTGGGGAGTATAATAATATGTGTTCTTCATCCCCAAAGAGGTGGAGAAAGATACAGAACTGTGTGTTTGGTTACATGAGCAGCCTCTTGTGAGGATGGGGCGTGGCACTTTCCTGATTGCTCTCAGCAGCATGATCTATAATCAGAACACGTTCTCTCTGGTATTTTAGTAGCTGTGTGTTTTCATTGTGCAATTGCAAGAGATAACAGCATGGGTGCAATGAGAAATGTAAATGCTTTTTTGTAACCTTCTGCAATGGACACGGTAACTCGCCTGCAGACCACAATGGTCAGGCAGACAGCTGAACAAATGGGCACTTGTAGCCACTGGGAAAGAGCACCCACAATTCTGAAGGGTGCTCCCTTGGGAGGTAGTTTATTCTTAGTATTCACATTGTTTAGACAAATTTTCTCATGCTACTTGCTTTTTCTGATTTCTGAATATTATATGTAACTGCTTTATCATAGCTCTAGATCTGAGTTTTGGGTTTTTCTGTTTTGTATTCCTGGAAACTTAGCTGTATAGTACAATGAGCTAAGGCCCATGTTAACAGATCCTCTAGTACAAAGATATTTTGGGCAATAACACTAAACCCTAGTTTAGTAACAATACAGATTTGGTGGGAAAAGAGTCTAGGGATGAAATACTAATGGTACGACATCCTTTCTTTACTTCCTAAATAAGCTGTTCTAGGATGAACTGACTCACAACCACTACACATTGCATTGACAATACTTTTATGTTACTAGTCTTTGGAATTTATAAGCACTAAGTTTTTCACCTATGTTACTGATAGATTATAAAAAAATCAAACCACTCTGTTATTCTGTAGGAACTTGATATACAAACAGCTGGAGTTCACAGGGAAAACATGAACTATCTTTAACACACCTGGAGTTTTTTGGTTCATTTATTATTTATTTGCATGTGTCTAGGTATGTGTGGGTGGGGATGCACCATATTTCACTGACTTTACATGGGTGCCAGGGCATCAAACTCAGGTGAGCAGGCTTTGCAAGCAAATGTCTTTAACTGCTGAGCCATCCATCTCACCAGCCCTGATTCTTGACAATATCTCTTATTGGACTTTTGTAGAGATGCATCTTTTAGTTTAAAGCCTATGATTAAGTCTGTGAAAATATGATCCCAAAGATGGGATGGGAGGCAGAGGCAGGGGCACCATAGCTGCCCCAATGCAACTGGGCAAGGACACAAGGTAGAAGGGATATCGAATAGCAGAGATGAGAGCAAAATCGTATTAGGATGAAGGATCATACAGCTCCTTTCATTCAACAACTCCACTAAAGAAATAATCTTACCCCAAATATTTAACTTGAATCTCATGAAAGTTCTGACTGATCTTCCAGTTTACAGAGGATACTAGGGATAGAGGAACAAACTCAGTAACACCATTAATAAATGATCAGACGCAGCTAGTGAATGAGACATTACGTAAGACAACTGGCCTCAGCTCTTCAAAAGAGCACAAGTAAATAAATAAATCAATAAAGGCAGGAAGACTGTTCTAGATGAAAAGAAACTCCAAAAAATATACCAACCAAATGTCATGTGTAAGAACTGGACTGATTCCTGGATTTGGAGGCTGGAAGCCAACTGTATGAGAGAGTTTTGAGATAATCAGGGAATTTTGAATATAGAACAGATAGTCGTTGATAATATTGAATTATTGTTAATTTTCTTAACTGTGATAATTGTGACTGCGTTGGCATCTCCCTTAGGAGATTCATGCTGAGATATTTCGTGCTGAAATGTCATTGTGTCTTTTACTTACTTGAAAGTAGGAAGCAAAACAAAACCAAACCTCATAAACCCTCAAACACGATTGAGTTTACAGAGGGGTGTATTGATGTTCATTTTACTGTTTTTTTTTTTCACTTTCAGCCATTTCAGTAGTGTTTGAAAAAAAATGATGCAGAACAGGAAAAGAAGTATCATTGTGCTGTTAGCTACACAGCATTTTTGAGGGTGTGTGTGTATATGTGTGTGTGTGTGTAGGCATGCGTGAACACACGCATGTGTGCAGGTGCAAGTGCACACAGGTGGAAGCCAGGTGTCTTTCTTTTTGCTCTCCTACTTTACTTCCTTCAGACAGAGTTTCTACCCAAATCTGTAGCTGCCATTTTCTTCCACCAGGTTGGCTAACCAGTGATCTCGAGTGATTCTCCTATCTTCACCCCAAACCCCTCGGCACTGGGGTCACAGGCATATGAGATCATGCCTGGATTTATATGCCAGTGTTGGGCATTGGACTTGAGTCTTACTCCATTAGGCATCATCCCAGCTCCAGCAAATAACTGAAACCACAGACAGTCAAGTCACGGAGAAAAGGAATTATATTTCACTTTTAAAAAATTATTTTTTCAGTTGAAATATAACTGTAGATATTTGTGGAATGCTAAGTGTAATTTCAATACACAGTGTCATGTTCAAATAAGGTTAAGTATATTTTTCTCCTCAAATGCTTGCGATTTTCTTTGTGGTGACGCGTTCAAAATTCTCTCTCCTTTGGCTTACCTCTGATATGTTTGCAACATGACTAAGTAAAACTAATAAACATTCTGTGCTTTATCTTAATCTTGCCCTTCAAAATTTTCTACTACTCCATGGACTATATTGTTTTAGTAGTGTTAATACACAATTAATGCATACATAACCATAAGTTCCTTAGGTACCTGTGATAGTTTTTTGATACTAAACATTTTGCTGATGAAATTTCAAGACCAAAAAAAAAAAGGAGATCCCTTGCTTATAGACTCACATGTTTTTAGCTCAATGAAGTAGCAAGCAAAAAATTCAGTAATATTCAGTAAATTTAGTTTAATGAGATAGGAAAGTATAAGACAATTTAGAGAAGTTAAAATACATTGCTTAAATAAGAAAAAAAGGATTTATTGCTACTATTCTTTCATTAAATACTTACTATGCCTCTTTGTAAGTCAGCTTTTATGCTAGACTGTGGGAAGACAAAGATGGTAAGTACATATCTCTGCCCTTGAAGGAGAGGCATATGTACTGTCTGTTTTGAGCAAACAGATATGGAGTGAATACAGTCATGCAGAAGCAAAGGGCTTTGGGAGCTCTGATAGTAATTTGTCTGAAGATTTTATGTCTGGGGAACACTGTATTCCCTTGTAAGCAAGTAAGCCTTTGTTGATATTTGCTCTTTGTGCCTGCTGAACTCTGTCAAGAGAGCGATTAGGAAGCAGGGTAATTAGTAATGCTATCCATTGGGATGGGAGACACAAAGTGCTATGTCCTCTCGGGTTTTTAATTCCAAGAATGGATGATTTTGCCCATGCAGAATCCATTGCTCTTAGCCTCTGCTCTGGTGTTCAGCTGCCTGTTTTGCTAAGGAATGACTTGACATTCGAGACTCCCAGGGAGTATCTACGCTGCAGCCCAAGACCTAGCAACCGGCCCTTAGTGTGGACTAGGTGCTTAATAAATATTTGTTGAATGGACACATAGATGAGCTGAACTGCCAATTATCGGTTAAGAGAAGTAAGATTTCAAACATGATCGATTATCTGCCAGTTACTGCTATCTGGACTTTCCTTTAGAGAGTCACAAAGATACGGGCAAACTCAGTCAGACCTTTAGAAAATAGGTATGTTTTCCTGACCTGATTACACACAGCGCAAGGAGGGATCTCAGATGAGCTCTCCAATCCTCTAATTAGGATTCTAGGCTCTTTTCATAGCAAATGTCATTCCAGGTGTCATTTACACAGGTATGGTGGGAGAGCCTCAGAGACCACAGAAGTAATCTTGGCTTGGGGAAAAAAATCATGAGAATTTAAGAAAAAATAAGCGATTTCCATTTTTAAAGTTTTCACAATACTTGTAAAGATGTGGCATTGCCAGCATCTTCTCTTTAGGTTTCTAAGCCCAAGACCTGCAGAATTCTTATTTGGGCTTATTTATTTATTTTTGAATTGTGTTACTACCTTTGTCTTACATGGGAGTTACTCCATGGATTTACGTCTGGCTGTCTCCCTTCCACCCAAGGCCCAAAGTCTGTTTACCATGGCCCTCTTTCTTCCTCTGGATCTTCCCTGGGCAGCCACAGTGAAAGGACCACCTGCTGTTCTCCATCAATCATCCCTGGACCAGAATGTACTTTGCTAGCTACCTGTTGTGTGCAGCTGGCCCCGTGCCCTGTTAACTTATGACTTCAGAGAGATTCCAATGTGCCTACTTCATCTGTACAAAAACATAATGTAATCAGATGTAAATAATATATACCATTTCTTTAGAAAAAAAGATGGTTAATATTTAAAGGGTTATACACTAAATAAAACATAATGAGGGGAAAAAAACAATGTGAATATTTTATAAGCTGAAGGTCATTTGTTAACGTTGGGAAACAATCTGGTTAAAGAAACAAAGGCAGCCTGGTGTTCACCTTGTGAACAAAACTACTTGGTGGGGTTAAGGGAATTCCATAGTATATAAAACCATTTTTGCAGCAAAGCATTTCTGAGGACAGTGATCTTGTCTGGTGTTGCAGTTACCTTTGCATTGCTGGGGCAAACATCTAACCACAAGCAGCTTATGGGAGGAAAGGGTTTATTTTGGTTTTACAGATTCCAGGGCAAGCTTCATCATGGCAGATGAAGCTGGATCATTTTAGCATATATCCACAGGAGGGAGGGAGGGAGGGAGGGAGGGAGGGAGGGAGGGAGGGAGAGAGAGAGAGAGAGAGAGAGAGAGAGAGAGAGAGAGAGAGAGAGAACTAGTCAGCATGAACAGCTAGAAATCATGCTGGCTGTCTACATATCCCCCAGTGACATACCTCCTCCTGCAGGGCTGCACCTGCTTAAGACTAAGTAGGAAAGCTTTATCAAGAAACACCCGAGTCTATGGGGGACCTGCATTTACATTCAAACCACCACTTCTAGCTTTACCCTAGCAAAGAGAGATCTGTCTAAAAGCTCCAAGATGCTCGTGGCACTGTGCCTACTTGTTTGGGGATTTGAGTCATGCATGTTCCCTCAGTACAAATAGGGCCTGGAAAAGTACCTGTTCACAACTTCTCCCGACCCAAAACACACACAGTCTGGGGGATTTGACATTGCTGAGGGGTTTCCAGAATTTCCAACATGGCCAAACATCTAAAAACAATCTCCCCTGTGTTCTTAGAGGAAGCAAGAGTTACAAGTGCATTGGAGTTCAATGAGAAAGCTGATGGCATAAGGCAGGCTTAATCTGTTCCCACCATTTACAGTGCAGCCTGGGCTCTGATTCATGTCTTCCCATAATGGCTGTCATCCTGCTCATCACTTTTCCACTTATTCTGAGTGTGAGGGGCTCATTGGTGCCACCAGTCATGTCTCACTGTGTCCCTATCATGCTATGTTTGTGTACATTCTGAATGCCTTGTGGAGAAACTGCCTAGAACATTCTTTCTTTTAGGAAACTTCTAAATAAGTCTTGGGGATGACAGCAGGGATATTCTGAATCCAGTCTGTCAGGGAACTTAAAGCAGATTTTTGCCCACATGACACACTTCAGCATTCCACCAAGTCCTCAGGTCACTTCGGATCTGAAAAACAGCCCCACAGCCTGGGCTTTGTCATCCAATCCCAGGGAATTCAATAACAACTTCTAGTCTCTTACCATGTGACATATTTTCTCCCCTGTGGTATGGCACTTATAACATTACTCCCCAGGGACACAAACATTCATGTATTTTGTAAGGAAAAAAATAGGAAGAAAAAAATCCAGTAGAGAGGGAGAGAATCTTTGAAGGTTCAAAAAGACAATGTGTCGTTCTGTTGAATTTCTCAGACAGCGGAGAATTGGGTGAAAAATTTAAAGACTGAATTATCCCCTCTGGATTCAGGCTTGGAGTTTCTGAGTTAGAAGATAACACTCTACCAAGGGTGTGATCCTGAAGTGACCGACGGGGTCTTCATGTAGCAAAACTTGGGTCCTCAAAGTGAATTAAATATGGGAAACATCAGGAATGACTTTCTATACTGTTCAGGTCAGATTTTTTTTTTAGAGTTTTTAAGCGTATTTATTTTCAAAGATTTTTAAGAAAACAATAACCGTTTCACATTTTCAGGTTTGTATGTTCTAATTGTACCTTGTTTCCTATATTACATTTTGGTGGAGAAAGTGTTTCTTCTGCTCTTGAGAAATGACAATCTGACATTGAACTAATTAATACCTGTTGAATTCAATAGTAAAATGAAAATAAAAAGTCATCTGGTCTTGGCAAATTCACATGAAATCAAAGAGTTAATTTGCACAGTGGGCACCTCAATTGTAGTACTATTCACTTCTTACTTAAGGCTGGAGAAAATAAGTGATTTTAAGGACTCATTTTACTGTTGGACCTTGGGATTTTTGAATTTGAATCCCAGATGAGTAAAAGTTTCTAGAGTGTTATTGACCAAGGATCACCTAGACTCCATTTACTATGTCAGTGCTTAATGAAAACAGACTTTGGAATTTACAGTTTGACCTAAAGCAAGTTGCCCCCCCCCCCCGGACGGTCCAAAGGCCTCTGTGGACAAGACTGACCACAACAGCAAAAGCAGGGTCGTTTGCCTCCTCTTGTCACTGGCATGAACGCTGAACCTCCCAGCAGAAGCTCTTGTTTTCTCTGCTCATTCCTGGCCTAGAGCTGTTTTCTTCTTCTCTGCCTGTCTCCTTCTGATCGCTTTGGATCTTGGGTATGTGGAGTTCTTGTTCTCTGTTCTCTGTCAGGGAGACCAGCTCTGTTCTCCTTGCTGGCTAACTTGGCCTCCTATATTTTGTAGGCATTATTTTGGCTGTGTGGATGTAGGTGCCCCTGGACAGGGAGATCTCAGATTCAGTCTCACAGGGAGAGAAGGAAGCAAGTTAGGTATTTTAAAACCCGCTCACAAAGTCATTACTCTATAATTATTAAATAGACATTACAGAATGATGACTTTGGGAGAGTCTTTGTGGCTCAAAAAACAAACTGCCTCTACTTTCTAATATGGTCAACGAGATCATTGTAATGGAGTGGGATTGGCCACTTTGAATGTGATTAATGTGAATCAGCATCAATTCAGAAAACTGCCAATTTTGCTTTTGTGGAAAAAAAGGTTGAATATTCTGAACGTAAAGCTTTGCTGAAAAATTCTGTCTCTTTGCCAACTATTGCTTCCACTGGGCAACTACTTCAGAGGAGCTTCGGTGATGCCCAGGAAATCTAAATAGAGGCCCCATCTCTGCTTCTAGGCATGATTGATGTGCCCATGCCAACAATTCTGCTAAGATCATAAGTATTAGAAAACATAGAGTCACTGTAAGAGGTCGCCTGCCTGGACCAAGGCAAACATGGATTATAACTGTGCTCTGTCATTGAGTGCTTTCCTGACTCCCCCAAACCCTGTGAGCAGGAGCAGGGCGTCAGGACAGAAGGGACCCTGACCTTAGAGACTTTGAATGACCAGGGGCCTTCTTTATCTCTTATTCTTTCATTCTGTGACTTCTCTCATGTAGTCAAACATACCCCTTTCCTCATTGTTCCTCTGATTCTTCTCTCTTTCCCTCTCTCTCTTTTTATCTCTCTCTTGGATCATGCTTGTGGTATGATCTTAATAAGTATCTCCAATTCTAAAAAGTTGATTCATGTCAGTGCATCTCGGACCAGGCTGTCATTCCCAGCTGAATCACTCCTCAGTATTTCAGAGTTTGTCATTGTTCTATGACTTTTCCTAGGAAGTCATAAATGGGTGCCTAGGCGCTCCAGATACAGAGCCTAACTACAGACTCAAGAACTAATTCTACCGCAGGATAGTTTAGTGAACCACAGTTTACAGGGGTGCTCGACAAGAGCTTGGGTGAGGGATTGTGTGCTGGACATGGGTGACTCCATGTCCCATTTTTTCTGGAAAACCCACCCAGCATGGGTGAGGAATGGGTCATGAAAACCACACCCTTTAGTTCCTCCAACCAGTCTTTTCCTCCTCAACAATTGTTTATTGTTTTAAATAATCTGGAGGAAGGGCCTAATGAATCTTGTGACTTTCGTGAGCTTCCTGGGCCTTGTATGTTTCACTAGCCTCCTTCCTGAAAGGAATGTTTCCATTTGGAGGAAACAACTATGCCTTGTGGTCATTTAATTCTAAATCTGAGAAGCAGATGGATATTATGATCTCTCTTTCTAAAGTCCCTACAGGTATTTGGAACTTAACAGAAAACAAGAAATATCTTTTTGCTCAACTGAAAATGGTGCAATCGAGCAAGGTCTTCCCCTGTAAGATATTATAGACTTGATTCCATCCAACCACAAAAGTTCCCAAAGATGAACAGAATGGGAAAAGCCTTTTAGATGTAGATATATTTAGCAAATCAGACTTATCTAAATTCTAATGCTATTTAGGATAGAGATCAGTTGTCCTAAATCTTTTATGGAATAAGCAAAACACAGCATATAAATGTCTTTTGGAAATAAGTGATTTGATTTACACGAAACTCTGTGGACATGTACTGTGTGGTGCATAATAAACGCTAGTCTGCATCAATTGTGTTATAATTGTGATACAAGGCGATGGTCTTTGCTAAACAGGGAATTGGCTGGTTTAATTACCAGTGATTCTAGCTTAAGAGAGTTCTAAAAACAATAGATTCAGATTCTCATAAATCCATGGGTAATGTAAATCACAGGGCCCCAAGGTGCCTATGAGCTCTGACTCTGAGATGACGTGACTTAGTGGCTAACTCTCCAGAGACCTCACTTGACCGTCTTGCCAGAGGTCCTCCCAGACAGCTAGAGACACTTAGAGTCACTTAGAGCCGGTGTTCCCAGGAATTCCATTTACCTGTCCTGCTGTGAAGACTTCCCCATTCATTGTGACATGGATTGGGGGGGTTGCTCCCCCATAGCCTGCAAGCCACAGAGTGCTCCCCCTCTGGTTGAAAGTAGCACTCAGCAGTGAGAAATTGGATGAGTGAACATGAGTGAAAGGATGAACAAAACAGAGGAGGCCAAAGGGTACATTTACATTTAAATGTAAGATCTCCAAATGAAATTGTAGGTGGGTGTGGTGGCCCATACCTGTCATCCCAGCACGTGAGAGGCTGAGGCCCGGATAATCTTATTTCAATGGACAGCCATTGGAAGAGCCATCTCTCTAGGGAACCTCCTCTTTCATGACAAATGGTTGCCTAGTGTCTATTTCTGAGTGATCACTTCAACTAAACACACACACACACACACACACAAACACATTTAGAATCGACAATGGGCCGGGAGGTTTTAAAGTCTTGGGCATGCAGTGATAGATAAGACTATGGATATCAAATGGCCTCTCTGTTTAAGCGATGCATGAGGGGAGAAGTATGGCTAAGGTTTCTTTGTCAAGTAGGAAGTGGGGTGGAGACTACAAGGAAGAGCTGGCAGTTGGACTGGATTTTGAAGGACCAGGGATTTGCTGGCAGAGGAGTTAGAAAGAGTGTTTGCAACTGAGGACCCTTGTGGGGGTAGGGGGGTTGGTCAAAGCTCGCCGATGGGAAACCTCTTCCCCTGGGGAGACAGCCACGCACATGGACCACAGGAGTGGGTGTGCTTCAACTGTGACTTGGGCAGTTTTCTGATCTCCCTACAAATTGGTTTTCAAAATGGAGGAAAATACTGCCTCCCTTAAACACGATCCTCCCAAGGCTTCAGTAAAGCTTCGTAAGTGAACATATCGCTGGGGGCCTTGGAACCAGAAGTTCTTAATGAGTACAAGCAGCACCACAGGGCCAGATGGCAGAGGGTGACTGAACTGAACTCTTTCTTGGAAATCAGGCTTTTACCCCTGTGAGGTAAATTACCTGTTCCTGGGAGCCATCTGGTTACCTGAAGGATCCAATTTACCCCATGCGGCACCAGCCTGGGAGAGCCGTCTACGCCTCATAGGATTAGATCCAGAGAGAACAACAGTTGGCTTTCCCCTTTTCCATCAGAAGCACGAACAGTGCTGAAGGTCACTACACGGCTGTTTTGGTGTCCCTATATTACTGTTGAGATGTTGGCAACACCCCTGTTTGGCTCGGGTGGGAGAGACACCCCTTGAAAACTGGTTGTGAGAACAGGAGAAAGCTAGGTTATTTTAGGTGGGCTCAGTAAGGGACTGAGGCCAGAGGGAACCAGGAGATGCCACTCCATCTCTCCTGGCAGAACTGGAACTTGTGTCTGGTGGAGACTCTACAGCTCCCCTGCAGTCCACAATCTAGTGCACTTGGACCACAGCAGACCCCAGGGTGGCATCTCCAGATTCATTAATCATCCCATCAGGGTTTCCCTGCCCACATGGATCCATCACTCTAAAGGTGGTAGTCCTTCCTTCCTTCTCTCTTCCCCTCCAGGGTCCCTCGTGTGATCAGCTCCTATCCTGTGTGGCCTGGACCCCACGTGAGTTCTGAGTCCTTTTCCCATGCAGCAGGCTGGCTGGATGGGCATGTGCAACGTGACCAAACCTGTCTCCTAACTCTAGCCTCCCTGCTGCCCTCTGCCTGTGGTTTTCCCCAGATTCCTGTGGTCTCTACACCCACCATGCCCCTAGTCCCCTCCATCAGAAGGCACACAGGAAGGCTGAGTGTATCTCTTCTCGGTCTCCCAGATTCTACCTTGCACCTGACCTTGCATGTGCTCGAGGCCCCTCTAATTTTTCTCCGAGATTCCCCATGCCTGTGGCTTCTCCTTAAAAACATTCTAATTTCTCTTTAAATCACAGCCTCGGCTCCTTCTAGCTCCCCACATGCCCACAACTTTATTCCACTTTTCCCCTAAAACCTCAATTTCTCTTAAATGTTTTCCACATGAAAACGGGTTCTGGCCTTCCTTCCCAGATCTCCATTCCCTTAAACAAACTCCCCAATTTGTGATTTCTCCCCAAATACACTAAAAAATTCATAATTTATCCTTCCTGGTGCTATCTTTATTATTCTTCATTAAAAATTAGGAAAGAACCCAAAACTTGGGGTTCATAAATCTGGGGGACTCCTGAACTCCAACATCAGTAGACTGTCATTCCAGGGAAGGGCGCATGAAGAGTAGGCAGGCACCAGAAACAGGAGAGCTGCAGTGGGAGTTCCCTATGGTGGAGGAATCCTAGGAGGATCACCATGAGTTTAAGGCCACACTGAAACTATGATTAAGTTTTGTTGTCAACTTGAACCGTTAGCAATCTTGGATGAGGCTATTTATAGGAAGGCCCCCTCTCTGTAGGGGGCAGGATGTAAGGAGGCTGGAAACAAACATCCCTTCCTGGGAGGGCATTACAGGAAGGAAATTCCAGAGACTCAGGAAGCCCCAAGTCTGGGAAGGGGTTGCAAGACCCCACCCTAAGGCCTAAGGCTATATAAAGGGAAAGGGAACCTCTCCCCTTCCCCCATCCCCACCTGTTTTGCTGTTGTGTGTTTGTGTGATGTTGCTGATGGCTTCCCTCTGGCTCTTTCTGCTTGGACCTGTGAAAGGGGTCAATCTCTTTCACCATTATGGAACTTCCCCTATATCTGTAGCTTCAATAAATCTCTTCTTCCTCCCATAAATTGTGCCTGGTTTGGGGGTTCATCCCAGTAGCATGGGGGCTGACTACAACAGATTATATAGTGAATTCCAGGTCAGCCTAGGTTAGAGTAAGATCCTGCCTCGAAAAACCACAATAAATAAATAAATACATATAAAAATAAATAAATAATTTTTGAAAATAAAATTTTATAGTAGCTACACTGGAAAAATTATATTGAAGTTAATTTTAAGAGTATATTTAGTTTAACCCAACATGCCTACAATGTTATGTTGTGATTTCATTACACAGTAAATATGAAAAATATTCAGTGAGACATTTGATGATCTTTTTGGTGCTGGGACTTTGCCATGTGGTCTATATTGCATAGACTCACAGCCCACCTCGGTTCCGTCTGAGGACATCTCCCCTGTGCAGGAGGTGCATCAGGCTGGGGCAGGATATGGATGACTTTTTCACTTATGTGCTCAGTGCTCATGTGTCTGATGGCTCCCATACTGAGGTCCATGTCTAAGATCCTTCCTGTGCACTGGAGGGATTGAGGGACATTTGCTACTAAGAGATTAAGCACACATCCTAGGCTAACCACTGTAATTTGAACTGCAGATTCGGCATCCCCATGGGGTTATGTTTGGATAGTTAGGCCAATGTTTCCCTCAGTAGAACTCACTTTGTCATTGATTTCTTCCCTGCCCCACACCGGAGTCTCCCAATGAACTATCCAAAAGTGCATCAGGAAAGAAGAAAATTAAAGTCAGGTTGTTTGGGATCCAGCCTACCTCTCCTCCTGAAATGCTTCTATTTACATAAATGGGAACATGTTGCATTCAGCTTTGTGACATCTGTCACTATTTTGCCTACAGACAGAAATTTTTTGGCTTACATTTATTCATAGAAGTACAATAATCAGCCAGGAAAAGACACCAATCATACAAACACTGATGAATTCCCACCAAGATATCCTCATGAAGCAAACCACTGGTTATATAGAAATTCTTTTTTTCCCCCAAGTACATGATTTAACAATTCAGTAACTTTTATTTGCAGGCTGTGAGGGAGGGACAGGGGATATAGTTGTGAGTAAAACAAGAGAATCCCAGCTTTCATGGAGAACGCTAGTTTAATGTCACAGGCAGAAAAAAAAAATAGGTGGAAATTCTGATAAAGCAAAATATCTTTTCAGAGGTTTCTCTCAATTCTGTTTTTTTTCCCCCCATAAGATTCCACTCTCAAAAATTCAAGTCATTGATATTATGGTTCCTGATGAGCAGCTTCTTATCGATTTCCTGTAATTCTGACATTATGAATTATGTGTTGGCTCTGAGCTAGTAAGTTAGATTTAAAAGACAAAAGGTTGTCAAAAAGTTGATACAAATGGTTGCTCTAAAGAGCCAGGCAGACCACCTTTTCCCCTCAGGCCAATGAGCCTCACCTGGAGGTATTTAAAAGCCACATTCACTCTGGCCACCAGATGGCAGTGTTGTCCAATCTTTGCTCACCTTGCCCCCTTTCCCCATAGTCCTGTCCCAAGGAATAAAATTGTAGATTGTTCGACTGCATATAGAACTGACAACCCTGTTATTTTAAACTTGAATTTGACAGGCTGTTATTTTAATGAGGTCTGCCAGAGCCAAGGTTAACCAAAGCTTTATTTCCCTACAAAATGTTAAGGCCACAGTTCTAAAAGGGGGCTGTGGAATTTGATGTTATTGATACTTTCTCTGACTGTACAAGCCTTAAGATATTTTTGACAAGTGCTACATGACAAATATAGACATATCTTTATATAATGCCAAATTCTGCATTACAACTGGTTCCCATTTCTTCCAATGGGTGTCTCTAAGCCACTGTTTTTGCCCCCCCAAAAAATGCAAAACAAAACAAAAAAACTTTTCTAGTTCTTCATTTTAGTCTGTTTTGAAGCATAATTGCATATTTTTAGCCCTTTGACTTTCTAAATTAATGAATCAAAGGAAAATTTACAGCTTATTTCGACCTCATTAATATTCCAAATGAAATCAAGTATGGTATTTGATTATTATTCCTCTGAAAAGAACTTAGATTCCCAGTAGCAAAACTTAGAATTTTCTTTAAAAATGGGTACTTCTACTGTATATGCTTGTTAATAGCCCTGTAATTTATTTCCTTTCCCTTGAAATGGCTTTTTAGGTGGATCAAAAAAGTATTTAAAATCAGTTATTAACTGTGCCAATATTAAGAACATTAGAAGTTACTTTCCCCTAGATGATTAGATAACATTTTTGCACCATTTTTTAACCCTATCCAAAAAAAAACCCCAAAACCCTATGTTTCACATTGAGCTAATCTTACCGTATGAATTGATAAATGCAAATCCCACACATTCTTAGTCAGTTTTCACATTAATAGAACTTACTTGGAATAAATACTGTTGTCACTGACCCTGGTCATTGGCCAAGGGACTGCTCATAAAATAGCTCCATCAGGTCAGACAGAGCTCTGGGCTTCAAAATTGGTCTCAAAGAGATGAAATACATATGAGTCAATGTCAAGTCAATTCCGATCACATTTAATGCAAATGCAGAAAGAGCTCTGCCTGGTCTGCACAAGACCCACTTGATAGTTCTGTCCTCAGAAACATAATTTGTGGGGTTCAGTGCAAGATTAAAAGTTGGGGCTCCTTGTTCAAGATCAGGAAGAATGTCAGTATTGCAAGAGCAGAGGGTTTCGCCAAGCCTATGAACTGGGAAGCATGAGTCTTATGTGAATTGGGGTGTCCAGAGACCCCATTGGCCTTCAGGAAGCTCCAATTTAGCTGAGTTGCAGAAGCAAGGTGTCATGGTTTGATCCAGGTGTCCCACACAAACAAATGAATGTGTTCTCAATGATTGATCCCCAGCTGATGGCACTTTGGGTTTTACAACCTCGCTGGAGCTGTGTTGTTGGGGGCGGGCTTATGGGGTTATAAACCAGCTTCCCCTTGCCAGTGTTTGGCACACCTTCCTGCCACTGTTTGCAGTGATGTGGCAGAGGTGATGTCCACCCCTCTGCTCATGTCATCGTTTTCCCTGCCAGGATGGAGTCTCCCCTCGAGTCCGTAAGCCAAATAAACCCATTCCTCCACAAGCCACTTTTGTTTGGGTTCTTTCTGCGCAGCATCTAGAAAGCTGACCGCAACACAGGGTATGACACAGATGCTGACAGCAATGGCGGTGACAACTGTGATGGTCACCTCACTTACTAGACCCTGGAAGGAATGTCCAAATAATGTCCAGTTTGCACAGAAATGTGGAAAGGTGGTCATCATCACCATCATCGGTGTCTCCACCGTGCAGGTGAGATCGCAGGGCATTGTGGATTTTTGGTGACATTTTTGTTTAATGAAATGTCACAAGCCTTTGCTGCGTGGCAGGCACCATGTTAAACCTGTCACTCCTGTCTCACCGTTTAATCGTGTCCGTCCACAGCAACAGTGAGGACAGGAGTCCATGGAGGAGCAGCGATGTCTGACCTTGGTCACTCAGTACAAGCAGCGGGGCTGCGGTCTCACACCGATGCTTCCAGAAGACCAGTGAGCTGGAAAGTGCTAATGCATCCCGAAGCCCTGGGGCCTGTTGGCAGAGTTCACTCATCTCAAAAAGGACAGAAAAGATATTGGAGGTAGAGTGGAGAGGGCCGAGGGCTCTGGAAACCTTTGACTTCTCCCCAAGCTAATTCCCTAGATCATCTGCTACAGGGATTTTAGTATCCTTGAGAACGATGCTTCATTCTGGAACTTTTTATAACACCAGCATGTGACAGGATTTCATAGTTCTCTAGGCCTGTTCCAACAGTGCCTTGGTTAGAGGGTTGCAAATCCCAAAACCTTCTTTCAAGGACAACGACCTATTCTCCCTTGGACGGGCCCAAGGTGGAAGACCCAAGTTCTCTTTGTCCAATTAACTCTTTGTTTTACACGACAATGGTTATATTGTATCAGAATTCTATCTATCTATCTATCTATCTATCTATCTATCTATCTATCTATCTATCTATCTATCCATCCATCCATCCATCCATCCATCCATCCATCCATCCATCCATCTATCTATCTATCTACCTACCTATCTATCTATCTATCTATCTATCTATCTATCTATCTATCTATCCATCCATCCATCCATCCATCCATCTATCTATCTATCTACCTACCTATCTATCCATCTATCTATCTATCTATCTATCTATCTATCTATCTATCTATCTATCATCTATCTATCTATCTATCTATCTATCTATCTATCTATCTATCTATCTATCTATCTATCCATCCATCCATCCATCCATCCATCCATCCATCCATCCATCTACCTATCTATCTATCTAATCTATCATCTATATATCCTCTCTGTCTTTTTATGGTTTTGGTTTTCTTGAGACAGGCACTCATGTAGCGCAGGTTGGTCTTCAACTCACTACATAGCTGAGGCCTTGACCCCTTGCTCCTCCCACCTCCCCCTCCCAAGGGCTGGGATTGCAGGCACGTGCCACCACCCCCAGGTCTGTTTTATTTTAATATTTCTTAACCATCAGCATTAAGAACACGCTGGGATTTTTGCCTTTTCTATAGCATCCAAGTGTGAAAGTCTTGACATGTCCTCCGAGCTATAAAACAGAAAACATGCTCCCTTCTAGATTTTTAATTCATAAAGCAGCACAGGCCAGCTCTTCCCTGGGGTTTCCATGACAAAGGAAGAGCTCTCCCTTTGGACTACAGATATAGGGTGGACTTTCAACCCTGCATATTTAATGGACTGTATCTAACAAAACAGCATTAGAAATCCTCTCCCTGGGACCATGTCTCTTATGAAATGGAAAGTGGTAAAGAAAACAAAATTTTTACCACCTTGCCCGCGGGGACATGAAGGAGCTTTGCCTCAGTCTGTTAACAGTGTACTTGGGAATAAAGTGGAGGAGGCTCACGCTGAATCTGATCCCACCAAATCCCAAGCACTTGGAGAAATCACCTTTTCATTGCAGATAAGTGTAAAAACAGTGCTGGAAGCACACGGAATCTTAAGGAGAAAACGCCAGGGGCTTTGTGTTAATAGATTTGGTGGTTAAGCAGTGGTGCTCTGAGAAAAACCTCCATCACTTGAAAACAAGATCTCTGCGGAAGGAGTTCTGACTGTCAAGGGTCTGAGTAGCGAGTGTGCCCTGTTGATCTCCATGCTGGGTTGCCTGCCTGCCTTCTTTCCTTCTTTCTTTCCTTCCTTCCTCCCTTCTTTTTTCCTCCCTCCTTTCCTCCCTCCCACCCTCCCTCCCTCCTTCCTTCCTTCCTTCCTTCCTCCCTCCCTCCCTCTCTTCCTCCTTTCCTTCCTTCCTTCTTTTTTCCTCCCTCCTTTCCTTCCTTCCTCCTTTCCTTCCTTCCTTCCTTCCTCCCTTCTTTTTTTCTCCCT
>PVHP010001472.1:55094-84196 GCA_004024765.1 Zapus hudsonius | reverse complement strand
ATCCCTCTCCCCACCCCGACCCCTCAACTAATCCTGGAATATGGGAAACCTGCACACTGAGAAACACAGGAGTAAAAAAACTGTGGTCTTCCCAGGACATCTGTGGCTGCAATTGGAACTTACTTATCCATTTTCTGAAATATTCTTTTTTAAATTTCAGATTTAATCTAGTTTCTGATATCCACTATTTCACTCCATTTCTGAGTATAAGACAGGTTCTCATGACCAATAAGCAACATTGCAAAGAGTTTTAAATAGTCCTTATATTTTTTTAATGTTCCGGTTTGGACATGCGGTATTACTGCTGTAACTCTATTTGCAGTCCTTCCTCTCTAAGGGCCCTGGGAGCAGGTCAGCCTAGGCTAGAGCAAGATGCTACCTCAGAAAACCAAAAAGAAAAAAGAAATACCTGGATAAGCAATAAGACTGCACCTTCTGTTCTCCTTTGGTCCATGTGCACATGGGACATGCACACACACGTCCGTACACCACGTGTCACACACACACCAAGCACATACACACATGCAAAGTAAAAAGATGGAAAGGTCATTATCACTTCTTTAAGGAGCTTATTCCTGAGAGCGGTCTGACCAAAGCCAACAGTGGTACAAAGTGACTAGCATTGTGCAGGGAGGGAGGGAGGCTGGTGTGGACAAGGCTGATTTCTGTTCAAAGTTGATTAAAATGAGAGCGTGTGTGGAATCTTGGGGTAAGCGCACTTAAATCACAGTACAGTGGGGAGGGCTTAGGAGATGAAATCAGGGTCAATAATAATTGGCACCTGTTAGTAGCCAAAAGCTGAAACAATTTAACTAGTCAACTAATCAATTTCCAGGGAAGGAGCAAGAGTGAGGCTGGCATCTTCAATGTCGGGGCATATTCATTTAGCTAAGACATCAGCAGGTGCCTTTAATCAGCACATTATCCACACGGGCGGGCGTTGTTCCCACTGGATCGTGCAGGTGACACTAGCGTCAAGTGGGTGAGACATGGCAGATGGCTGAGAGGTACAGAGAAGGCTTCCTGTGCCCTTGGGACTACTGGGGGTACAGGGAGAGGTTCATAGGAGAGGAAGCATTTGAACTCGAACTTGGAAAAGAGGATGGTATGTGTCAGGAGGATACACAGGTTTCTAAATAAGGGAGAATTTCCTTATGGAAAAGGAAATGAAGAGATCGCAAAGGTAGGAGTTGGGGCTGGAGAACTAGGTGGATATTGATAGACCCCAAAGGGTTTGATAGCCTACAAAGAGCATGTAGCCTTTCTGCTGAGGGAGAGATTAAAGGATGGCAGAATGGCACAGATCATACGGTGTGGTGCAGGGAAAGCCAGGGTGGGCAGGCAAAGGTGTGGACCATTGCCAAGGGGGAGAGATGTAGCGTGTAGTTCACATCCATCACAGATGCTAACTGGCAGCCACGACACACTTTCCACTTCAATTTGACTATTTGTTAGTGAACTATTTGCATCACCTCCCCCTCTGCCAACTCATGCCTTTGCCCACAGTACCCCAAGAAGTAATGTGCTCAATGTGGAAAGTTATCCTTCCTCTCTGCCTCTCCTTGGCCCCTTCATCCTTCAGGCTAAGGCCATGCAGGTATATGCAGGTAAAGGGAATGAGAAGTGGGCCCGGCCTGTCCATTTGCTCATTCCTTCACGCTGTCCCCACACCATCAGCGGAGTGTGCGCCCATGAAACATGTATGTTCACGCTGTTCCCACACCATCGGCAGAGTGTGCACCAAATGAAAGCATGCATGTTTCTGGATCTGCCTCAAGGGCCGATAGTTTGTGGCTTACTTCAAGAGCAATCTCAGCTCAGAAGCCTTTCTGGAGAATGCCAGTTCACTTGCTCTACACTTCATATCCTTTGACTTCACTTTCTCAGAGCTTGCTAAGCACTAGACACTGTGTTAAAGCCATTCTCTGAATAAAACACATCTTCCGAAATGTTTTGTTAACTTCTTTTACTACTGTTTCTTCTGCACAGAGAATCAGAGAGTGTGAGATGGACAGAACCCTAAAAGGTAAAATCTATGTTGACCATCCTATCATACAAATGAACCCTTTATATTCTCAATATCTCTTGCATTTACTTGATTTCATTTGGATATGTGTTATTTCTATAAAATGTGCTCATGCCCCTAGTTTAGGAAAAGCACTATGTTGTACATTTTCATAGCTTTTACATAGTTAGATGAGAGTGGAATACAAGGTAGATGCCTAGGAAATATGTATTTTTCAGTCAGTTGTTTGGATTTTAGAAAGCTTAGTAACTTTTTTAAAAGATCCAATGTAAACAGAGATAGAGAGCCCACCAGAATGTATTTTCTCCTTGGAGGGCAGAAGTCTTCACAGGTGAAGAAGGGAGAAGAATCAGGCTGGGCAAGATACCTCAGAAGCCAACCATCTGTGCGGGAAAGTGTTCACTGCTATGCCGTAGCAGACATCATTACACTGCCTTCGTTAAGCACACGTGGCTGTGAGTGTGAATTCATTTGCTCTGCATGCAGATTATTATATGAATATGGCGTGTGGGTACTCAGAACGAGTAGGCTATTCAGGGTCTGCTCTTAGAGATCATTTTTCCCTCAAAGCCATGTTATCAATGGCATGAGCTAGATAAAGGCTTGGATACTACATTTTTGGGCTAGTTAGCAAGTTGACAACTTAGTGCTCTCTCTCTCTCTCCTCACAATATTTCTTATGTTTTCACTTTTTATTTTTAAATAGATTTGCAGAAAGCTTGGAACTAGATTTCACCAACTTTTCATGCACTCAATTATATACATGAGTGTGTGTGTGTGTGTGTGTGTGTGTGTGTGTGTGTGGTGGGCAGTTTTATCACATCTGTAACTGACTCTTTGTGGTGCTTTGAATGTAAAATGTCCCCTATAAACTAGTGTTTGAACACTTAATCCTCCTGGCACTGTTGTGGAAGGTTATGGAACCTCTAGGAGGTAGAGGCTGGTTGGAGGAAGTGCGTCACTGGGGGTGAGCTTGGAGGTGTCACACCCCAGGCTCACTGGTTCTTTTTACTTTCTCCCTGTTGATGTGATGATGCTGGTTTCCTTCTCCTGCCACACTTTCCCTGCCACTAACTCCACCATCTGGAACTGTAGAAAGAAGCCCTTTCCTTCCGTAAGCTACTTCTGGCTGGGTATTTTGTCTTAACAGTGAGAAAGTAATTGATAGGCTATGTCCTCTAACACAATCAAGGTATAGAATTATCACACGGCCACGGAGCTTTCCTGTGCCACCTTCTCATAGTGACAGTCACCATAGATTCTAAATCTTGAAGCAGGGATGGGTTAACAAAAAATGGCTTTAAAATCCATTAAAGGTAGTTCTGTAATTTATTTTTGTGCAGTGTTGGGGATTGAATCCAGGGCTTTGCCCATGCCAGATGAGCATTCTACCACCTGGTTCCATAAAATAGTCAATACAATTCCCTCTCAGTATCTGAGGGGGGTGGTGATTGGTTCCAAGATCCTTCACAGTGGCCTATGGATTCTCAAGTCATTTAAATAAAAGAGCATAATATCTGTATATACCATATGCACATCTGCATATTTGAAGTCACCTCGAGATGACTTTCACCACCTCATCCTGTGTAAATGCTGTGTACACAGTTGGTATACTTGGGAGATTTGCGATAAGGGAAGTTTCCACATGTTCAATAAGACATAATATATTTTTTTCCTGTTTAAAAAACTATTTTTGATGCAGGGTGGGTTGAATCTGTGGATGAGGAACCTGCAGATACGGAGTGCCGGCTCTACTAATTAACAACCCAAGAAGTTTAATTAGTTCTGTCAGGTGGCTGGCTGAATTTTCAGCATTGAAGCTTTCCGGAATTTTAATTCTCTGTACGTGCGATCCCTATTCCAGTTGGAAGGGGCGAGTGCTATTTTTCTGAATTTGCGATGGTGCCATGGAAAGAGGGATATATATGTTCCTCGCGATTGCCTTCACTCCTTTTTTTTTCAGGAATGTGTTAATTAGCAGAGAGGCCTAGTTATATCAAACAAACAGACTTTTTGCTGACCCAGATCTGGATTGTTTTATTTTATTTTCCTTCCCAAATCTCCAAATGAAGAGAAGCATCTCGTTTCCATGAGGGTGTGGGGATGAGGCAGGATAAAGAGCCAAACACTCATGATTCGTTAAACATTAAACTTTTTTTTAAAAACGAAGTTTTGGATTACAGGATGAGGAGAGTTTCCAGGCCAAGGCTGCAGAGCTGGTGCTCTGCACGCACAGTCCTTTCCAGGGTGTCACACTTGGGGACGGAGGTGACTCTCCAAGACCACCTCTGAGTGACCTTTTTAACCTTCCTGGGCACTTGTACCTGCTTCTGTTTTGCAAGTTTCTGTGTGCATATGTATGCGAATGTTCATGTGCATGTGATTGTGTGTGTGTGTGTGTGTGTGTGTGTGTGTGTGTGTGTACAGGAGGTGTGCTTCCACGTGTGTGTTGCTTTCTCCTTCCTCCTATCCTTTCTTCCTTCTCTCTTTCCTTCCTTCCCTCCCTCCCTCCTTCCTTCCCTCTTTCCTCCCCTTCCTCCTTCCTCCCCTCCCTCCTTCCTTCCCTCCTTCCTTCCCTCCTTCTTTCCTTCTCTTCCCTTTCCTTCCTTCCTTCTTTCTTTCCTTTCTTCCTTCCTTTCTCCCCTCCCTCCTTCCTTCTTTCCTTCCCTCCTTCTTTCCTTTCCTTCCCTTCCCTTTCCTTCTTTCCTTCCTTCCATCCCTTCCTTCTTGATCTTTGAGGTAGGGTCTCACTCTAGTCTACCCAGGCTAACCTGGAATTCACTATGTAGTCTCGGGTTGGCCTTGAACTTACAATGATCCTCCTACCTCTGCCTCCTGAGTGCTGGGATTTAAAGGCATGTGCCACCACTCCTGGCAGAATGAGAGAGAGAGAGAGAGAGAGAGAGAGAGAGAGAGAGAACATAGGTATGGTGTGCCAGGGCCTCTAGCAGCTGCAAACAACTCATTATGCATGCACCACTTTGTGCATCTGGCTTTATGTGGATACTGGGGAATTGAACTTGGGTCTTTAGGCTTTTCAGGCAAGTGCCTTAACCACTAAGCCATATCTCCAGCTCCACCTTATTTTTTTTTTTTTTGAAACAGGAGCTCTCACTGAACCCAGAACCCACCAATTTAGCTAGACAAGCTAGCTATCAAGTTCCAGAGATCTTCCTTCCTCTGCTCCTCTGGGATTACAGGTACACACAGCCGTGCCTGGCTTTTATGTGGGTGCTGGAGATCTGAACTCAGGTCCTCACTTTACCCATGAGCCATCTTTCCAGCCTCCTGCCTCTCTCGTTCTCTGAGTATTGGGATGAGACTTCTCCCCTCCCTGACCTGCACACCGTTGTCAATGACCTCTTATGACATAATGCAGTGATGGCCAATGCTGCTAGTGCGTGTGTATAGTAGTGTGAGGCCGAGAGAGAGAAGAACTTCCATTTCTCCAAGCCCATGACCTTCCAGTAGCCAAAGAGACCTGCTAGCGGCTGTTGGAAGCTTTGACACAGAGGAGACATTTCTAAGTTAAGGCAATACCTTGATCGCTTAGCCACCTTGGTGACTGTCCAACAATTATCATGGGTGTATAATTCTCCTGGGCTTGAGGGTCAGGTCTGCTGGGTATTAGAAGGAGCTGGACAGTGCAGGTCAACTGGCTCATCTGAGGGCAATTGTATTAGTTACCTTTCCTGTTGCTGAGACAAATACAACTTCAGGTGAAGGTTTTGCTTTAGCTTACAGTTCAAGGGGATATAGTCCATCATGGCGACTGAACCAGTCACACTCAGTCTGCAGTCAGGACACCGGAAGACTGGAATGGTAGTCCTCAGCCTGCTCTCTCTTTTTCCTGCAGCTCAGTACACCTAGTCCTTAGACTGGCACTGACCACATTTAGGGTGTGTTCTTCCACCTCAGTTAATGATTCCAGAAAATCTTTCCCATGCGTGCCCAGAGGTTTGTCACCAGGGTGATCCTATATCTTGAAAAATTGACAACTAGAGATTCAAGGTCACAGTGACCCAATAAGGGACTGGAGGTGCTAGAAACGATCAGAGGTAGTACAGAGCCCAAGGCTAGTCCCAGTGGGGCAAGACCCCTAAAAAATGAAGAGGGGGTGCCCTGGGCTGGCTGGGTAGGAGTGGCCTTCACTGTCTGCCAGTCTGTGCAACTCCATGGAGAAAGGGACCATGAGGACGCACTTGCCTCTCCCAGCCCATGCAGTGCCTCCATTGGCCAAACCTCAAGATCCCAAGATCCACTTGTAGTTTTATACAGTCCCTATCTATCACCGATTTTCCAGGATAGAGCAAGCTAGCAACAGGGGCGAGTGGCTCCCTGGGACACAGAAGAGCCACCATTATGGTTTGTGCAGCTTCAGAGCGTCACAACCAGCACACAGCACACATTACGATTGCTGCTGGGCAGTGCCAGGAGCCTTAGAATTGGGGAGGGATAAGGTGACCCAGGAGGCAGCCTTCTTGTCTTCCTCCTCTACCACCTGATCCTATCTCCACAGGGCTCAAGCAATCCCAAAGACCTGGCTGCACACCAATAAGAGAGCTACTTCCAAGGCTTTTGTCTTGTTTTCTTTGCTTGCTTCTTTGCCTCTCTTTCCTTCACCCTTTGTTCTCTATTTCCAAGCCTTCCTGACTGGGGGGGGGGTTAATGGCCCATCTGCCCTTGCCTCCCTGAAGTCATCTGGAATGTCTCTGAGACATCCAGAGCTGACTGAAACCCATCAGGGAAATTCATGAGGATATGCTGCTAAGAGGATCCGATTCCCTTCGTAAGAGCCCACTGCTGTTTCACGTCTGCTTATTTTGTTTAAATCAGAGACAGAGAGAGTTAGGGCAAGGGGCTAAGGTCACGGAGGGCAGTTGGGAGCCATGACCTAGCCAGCGGTTCACATTCCTCCGGAGCTGTTGGCACTTGTGCACATCTGTCTCTGCAGGCAAAGCCTGATTATATTCCTCTTGGCTTCGGAGGAATGGACGCAGGCTCCCCCGGGAAGGTTGTGGTTGAGTGACTCTGAGGGGCAATCATAGGCCCAGATGTGCCTTCTTATCTCTCTGGAGCCTTCCATCACTCACGTTCTTTCCCATAACTCTTTTTTTTCCCCACAGAAGGCTCTGGTGCACCAGGAACCAGTCTATTTCAGAATCAGCATGGTATAAGGACAGCTTTATAAATTACCTCCTCCTGGGAGCTCACTCTGGGCATATTTGGTTTTTTAGAACTTCTCATTAGGAAGGAGTGTGTAGAGGGATCTCCAGGGTTCTGGGTCCCCAGGCGGTGCTTCGTGGAAGCCTGGGAAAAGTCTCCCTCTATATAAACTTTTTATCATGCTTGATTTTTATTGGGCTCTCCTCTCATTAGTTTTCTTGTTTTGCTTTTTTGGCTCTGACTGGATGTTACTTAGCCCTTTCTTTCAGGAATTGTTGCACTGTGCTTTCAAGGTTCAGGAAATACAGGGCAGAGGAGACTGTTCCCTCCTTATCTTGGGGATTTACTTACTTATTTAGAAAACTTTTGCCTTCCCCTACCCAACTACCGATTTCTAAGAAGTCATAGTCTATCACCGAGAAGCTTGGGATCAGGTAAGCCCCGGGCAGTGTGAGAAGGCCAAGTTTGTTGGAAGTCTCATTGCATGTGTACCCTGGCCCTTTCTTCCAGGTCCTCTTCTTCCATGAAGAGAGATTTTCTTTTCATTCTGCTTTTCATTCACCTCAGCACAGTGGTTCGTAGACTGGTCTCACTTCATCTAGTAATTGTGAACTGAAGTTCCCAGAAAATTGCTGTATCTGCTACACCTACTTCCAGCAAGGCTGGATGAACTGATGGAAGTCCAGATATCACCAGGAGGTGGAATGTTACAAGATCAGAGTCAGATTACCTGGGGCTACCTTGAGCCTCTCAAGACCATTGTTGCCCACCTCTGTCTGACCTAACAGCCACGTGACTATCAGTTGAGCATGTATGAATATTTTGGAATACACTGACAGACCCCCCCCCACTTCCACCAACCCAAGGACTAAGAATGTCATCAGACAGCATCTGAAGCCTATGGTGGAGACTTCCCCGCTTTGCTCTGACCTGTCTACCTACTTGAAAAGCACCTTGATTTATGACTTTCTTCTGTTCTCTAATTATAAAACCTTCTTGTTAACATATTGGAACATGGAATTGGGTAATCTAAATCTGGGTTCCAAGGCCATGGTCACTCATATTTGGCTCCAGAATAAACCACCCTAAGTAACTGACTCTAAAATGGGTCTAAGACTTAAAATGGAATTGGCTCTGAGAGGGATATAATGAGACTCAAATTACCACACATATGAAGTGGGAAAGACATATTTTATAGATACGGAAGATAAAAGCACTTATGAACATATTTATTTTTTCTGTGGATCTTCCAAGAGTTGGGCTTTGTGTTTTGCACTGAGAAGAATAATGAAAACTCCACCACTCTATTCAACAAACTCAGTTGTTGGGCAAGCTCTTGCTTGGATTTAGGAAATTTGATCAGGTACGGAGTGGATTAGGTGGATATGGAAAGCGAGGGGGGGTCATGGTAGATGAAACTGGAACAATACCCAAGATTTTGTTTGTCACTTTACAAATCAGTTACATGGAAGCAACTATTGGTGACTAAGGAAGGTTTCTTGAATGAGGTGGCTTTTGAATTAAACTTAAAAAAGGTGACATACTGTGACAAATGGAAATTAGATTAAAGCTTTCTCCAGGCTGAGCAGTGGTGAAGAATTAATTGCCAAAGAGGAGGAACCAATGGAGCCAGCACACGTCTTGTGCACAAGTTCAAAGAGAAGAGGATTGTAGCTGGGTGGACACCAGAGGTTACTGCAGGATAGGGTCCAAGGGTGCTGAATTCGGTGACAGTGTTTGGGGATTAATCCACAGGCAATATGGATCATCTACTTTGGGGACTCCAGAAATGCTGCAATGAGATGGATAGTTCCGAGGTTGATGCATCCAGGGCTGGTGTGAAAGAAAGCTGGCCATGAAGAGGCTGAGGGCAAAGGGATCAGAAGAAGGAGGAGGCATATGTACTCCTCAGGACCAGTGAGGACGAGAACATTTCTAGGTCAACAGCAGATGGAAAAGAAAAGAGAACACTTACAGATCAGATTTATTCAGTGAGAGAACAGAACACAATTTATAATAACTCAGGTGTCTGTGGGTATGGGTATGGGTATGAATCAGAGGAATCAAGGCTGACCCTGTAAGTTTTCTCTGGGTGACTCAGTCTGTAGGAATCCAGACCTTTCTATGGCCTTCAGGCAGACACGGTGAGGATACACTCCTTGGTTCACCACTTCATTTCTGGTGCCCAATCACTTGCTGACTGAGTACATAAAAGCAATCCTTGGAGAAAGTTGCATATAGGAGGTTGAGCAGTGTTCAAAGAATCCCACTAGGAGCTTACTTTATGCCTTGTGGAGTTCCAAACAGGCATCAGGTAGTTGGGACTTGTAGTCAGCTTTTCTCACTGCTGCACAAAGAACCCGACAAGAAGCAGCTGATGAGAGGAAGGGTTATTTTGCTTGCAGACTCAAGGGGAAGCTCCATGGTGGCAGGGAACACAACAGCATGAGCAGGGGTGGGGGTGGGGAGGCATCACTTCCACCACAGCACTGCAAACAGTGGCAGGAAGGTGTGCCAAACACTGGCAAGGGGGAAGCTGGCTAGAACCCCCATAAGCCCAACCCAACAACACATTTCCAACAAGGTTCTAATTCTAAAACTGCCATCAGCTGGGGATGGAGCATTCAGAGCATATTAAGTTTATGGGGGACGCCTGGATCAAACCACCATAGGACTACAGATGTTAGAGACGTAAAGGAAAGTTCGGGAGTGCCTGAGCGGTGATCTTTCTCGGGAAGAGAAGCGTCTGAATGGGGATTTAGCATGTGCACATTAAAAAGTAGGTCAAGACAAAATCAGCACAGGCCAGACGCCAGATGAGGGGCCCAGAGACAGTGTACAGGACTTCATAGGAGGCATCTTTTTGATATGTGCACCCCATCCTAGACTATACCATAGCATAGGACCTAAAGCTATGTATTGAAGGACGAATACCCTAGCCTTAGGAAGAAGAGAAAGGGAAGAAAGTCTAAAGCGTTGAAAGAAGAAGAGAATGACAAGATAGGGGAAAGGATACATGGACATTGGTAGTTGCTTTTAAAAACTATTTTTATTGACTTGTGAGAGGAGAGAGTCAGAGAAAAAGGGGGGATGGGCCCACCAGGATCTCCTGTGTACAAACTTCAGATGAATGCATCTGTGCATTTGGTTTTATGTGGGCACTGAGGAGTCGAACTCATGTCAACAGGCTTTGTAAGCTAGTGCTTTGGACCACTGAGACATCTCAGGCCCAGATTTCAGATTTTTGCTCTTCAAGGGAAAGAGCAGCAGAAGTCTTCTCTTAGAGAATTCCAGCCACATCAAATCTCAGTGTCTACACTTGAACCATAGCCTACATCTTACTAAGATTCCTATAGTCTCTAAAGTTAGGGAAACACTGGCCTAGGTCATGTTAGCTGCAGTGGAAGAAGCCTAGGGAGGTGTGTGTTCTGTGGGGCTGCTGTGGGGTGGTTGAATGAGAGAAGCTCTGTGCCAAGTATGGTGCTCTTTTGGGGAGACCATTTTGGTGTAGGGAAGTACGGACAGTTATAAGACTCTTAGATACTAGAAGAAATCCATTCTGCCAAGTGACAAGGCAGGGAGAGAAGTCGGGAAACTTCTTGGCAATGTTGGATGACTGTCAGTGCTCTTGTTGGCACTTGGTAACGCCTGGCGTTACGTGAATGACTGCGCAAAACCAGGCAGCCTTTCAAGTAAGGAGATGGATAATGTCACCAGCCTGGTACAAACCAGGTACCTTCTGTCTTTGATGAATAACTAAACCCATCTAATGGGCCGGCTTTGGGATTCAAGTGATTCCCAATATGGTTGTCATGTCAGGAAGCTGCTTGATCAAACTTTCCTCCTCACAATGACATGAGAAAGTATCGAGTTTGACTGTGTTTTTGTTTGTTTGTTTAGCTTTGTTTATTTCCATAGCTGTGCAGTCCCTGTCTAAATATCTTTGCTTCGTCAGTTGCTTTGCAATCACGTGTGGCTGAATCACAGACAATAAAGAAACCAATGAGGGACTGTCTTCTGGCCCAAGTGCCTTATTCATGTTCCTGAATGACTCTTAAATTTTTATTAAATTATGTCAGGTCAATTTGTGTCTATAGGCAATTTAAAAAATATTGGTGCACTGAGTATTACTTCAAAGGAAAACATCCTTTCAAATTTTAGGATGATGCTATTAGCCATGATGGTTCGCTGGATGATGGTTCACTGGATAATTCCTGAAAAGCAGAGTATGTTAACCAAAAACATATCTGTCAAGCACAGCAAACTCCATTAAAGAGCATAAAACTGAAAGGTTATGCTTAAAAATGAGGAGAGTGGGCTGGAGAGATGGCTCAGAGGTTAAGGCACTTGCCTCCAGTGCCTAAGGCCCTGGGTTCAATTCCCCAGGACCCACATAAGCCAGACCCACAAGGTGGTGGCCCTGGTGCTCTCTCTCTCTCTCTCTCTCTCTCTCTCTCTCTCTCCCTCTTTCTCTCTCTGTATCTCTGCTTGAAAAATGAATAAATAAAATATTTTAAAATAAAAAAATGAGGAGAGTTTTTAGGACAATTGTTTCACTTTGATCTTTCCAACATGTGCATTAGGAAGGGTTGGCCTTTCTCCAATTAATTAATTAATTAAATTTTTAAGCAGAGAGAGATAAGAGAGAGAGAGAGAGAGAGAGAGAGAGAGAGAGAGAGAGAGAGAGAGAGAGGAATGGGCATATTCCAGGGCCTTCAGCCATTGCAAATGAACTTCAGAAGCATGTGCCACTTTGTGCATCTGGCTTTATGTGGGTACTGGGGAACCGAACTCAGGTCCTTATGCTCTGCAGGCAAGTGCCTTAACCGATGAGCCATCTCTCCAGCCCCTCCTCTAATTTTCATTCTCACTGGAAAGCAGTAGAACTCCCCAAAGGCCATCTTGGGTATGAGAGAGACTGATTTCCACACAAAAGCTCAGAGGGGTTCTTTTCCTGTGACTATGAACTGCTTGAATGTAGCATCACCTCCCACTTCTTCAGGCTCATCTCCAGTGAGCAGCAAGAAGCATAGGCCAAAGAAGTGGTCCAAAGGAAGAGAAGAAAAAGTAGACTTCGTCCACTGTCCATTTCTGTCAGTAGCAGGTCATGCGTGAAGGTGGGAATAAAGGCTGTTGAGACTCAGTGACAAACTCACAGTCCTCTCCTGGCCAGTTTCCCATTTTCAAGGTGATCTGCCTGCCTTAGCCTTCTTATCCTTAGCCTCTTCATCCCTCCCCTCCATCTCTTCATCCATCCCTTCCTCCCCCTTCATCCCTTCATATATGTTGAATTATTTTTATACATTTATAGAGTTTCTATTTATTTATTTGCAAGGAGAGAGAGAAAGAGAAAACGAGAGAAAGACAGTGTATGTGTGTATGGGTATACCAGAGCATCCTGCCACTACAAATGAACTCCAGATGTTTGGGCCACTTTGTGCATCTGGCTTTACATGGGTGCTGGGGAATTGAACCCAGGCAATCAGGCTTTTTGAGCAAGCACTTTAATCGCTGAGCCATCTCTCCAGCCTAGGGTTGAGTTATTCTTGTTGGAATGGGAGCTTCGCAACACACCTCCACCCAAGTGGGTCAAGAGAAAAGGAGATTTTAACCAGAGACGCACTGCATAGCCCAGCAGTCATGGGGATGAGCTGAAGCGACAGCGTTCCTCTCCTATGCCACGGTTTGCACACCAAGGGCTGAACTGAATTTTCCCGAGAGACACATGGAAGTCATCATCTCAGGAACTTCTGTATGTGTCTTCATCTGGAAATACAGTCTTTGTAGATATAATTATTTCATACAGCACATACTGAAGTGGGGCGGGCTCTCATCCAAATGGATTTCTTTCTTCTTTAGGAGAGGAAAAGATGGTGGCCAGTGGTAGAGTGACTGGTAACATGCTCCAGATTTTGGGTTGAATTCTCATACCACATGGAAAACTTTTTGGAAGATACAGTCCTAGACACCAACAGAGAAAAGGAGACACCATAGGAGGGTGCTGAGGGCAAGTGCTGCTCTAATAAGCCAAAGCTGGCCAAGGATCACCCTCAAAACCAGAAATCAAGAGAACGCATGGAATAGATTCTCCCTGAGTCTCTATGAAAAGCACGGTTCTGATCACACCTTGATTTCAATCTCAAGCCTTCAGAATTGAGACAATGCATTTGGATTAGGTTATAAAACACTTGGTGGTTTACAACGCTTTGTCACAATAACCCTGGGAGACAAAAATTTCCTTTAGCAAAACAACCCCCCCAAATCACAACAAACAAAAACCAATGTGCACTATGAATGCAGCCTGGAGCCAGAGGTGGACAGGTGGATGTTCTCAAGACAATTTAACAGCTTTCTTGAGTAACACCCTGGGTCTCCAGAGCCTGGTCTGTCCAAGCCAACAGCAAACTTACACACATTTCTCATTACACATGTTCCTTTAAGAGAAGGCCCGTTACATAGCAGTGGGCATTTTCTCTCCAAGTGCAGAGTGAAGGAGCCCTAAATAACAGTAGATGAGCACCATGTTCCTGTTACGCACCAGTAACGTTTTGGTAAATTGAATCATATTTTAAGTACTCAGAGGGAGCTTGCTATTTAAATTAAATTCTTTTTGCAAAGCAAGTATGACTTTTTTTCTCTACAAAACAGATTTTTTTAAAAACTTAATTTTTCTTAAAGTACGGAACACAGCCATCTATTAAACATTAAGAAAAAAGAATCTTCATACTTGGTGTTAGGTTAGGGGAGATGGAAAGGATTGACCCACAGGCTTCTTCTAAGACATCACAAGTTGACAGACTTGGAAAAGTTTTACTGAGCTTTTCACTAGCAGATTCTAAATTAAGAAACAGGGTGAATTATATTACCTACTTCAAACGTTGGAGAGTCTATAAATATAGACAAGTTGATATATTTGCTTTTAATAAATGGAATAATACCAGTACTAATTTAAGAACATTTTATTTTTATATACCAGCCTGGTTTGACTTTTAGGATCCCATATTTTTCCAAAAAAGGAAATTCCTTGGAATGTTTGGAGAGCATGAGATAAAATAGGGACAAATTTAGCTTGACAAAGAGACACCCTAAAGCAGGGGAATTTAGTTAATTCATGGATTAATTCAGAATTTATGGAATATGTTACCATCCTGAATGCTTCTATTATAGAGAATATTTTCATGGTATGTTTATATATAATCCCTCTCTATCATCTATCATCTATCTATCATCTATCTATCTATCTATCTATCTATCTATCTATCTATCTATCTATCTATCTATCTATCATCTATATATTTGTATGGGGAGGGAACCTTGCTAGGTAGTCCAAGCTTGTCTTGAACTCACAATCCTCCTGCCTCAACTTCTGGAGTGTTGGGATGACAGATGTGGACCACAGTTCCAGCTCATCATTATCTGTATGGAAACACTAATGACAGAGCATGTAGACAGAAAGGGTTCAGTAATAGTTGTGGACTGTATCAAGGACCAAATGCTAAAACCAACCAACATGCAAACAATTCATGTTCTGGGTGAGCTGGGGCTGGAGGCAGTCCTGGGAAAGGTTCATTGCTCTCATAGTCTCTGCAGAGGCAACTTGGATTTGTTTGGGGTGATGACCAGTCAGGAAAACCATAATTACAGTAGCCATGTTATGACGTTTTGGGGGTGGATTTTTGGTGTGCCATTGGGAAAAACCAGCATTACTGAGCACAGTACACTTTAGTCCCAAGATTCTGGGTAAAAGGCAGGTCTGGATTGAAAGCTTTTCCCCTTGTGATTGCTTTGTGGAGACTCGTGTTTCTTTGCAGGTTCATCCACGAGAGGCTTCTCCTGCTTCAGCAGGCCTGATCCTTCAAAATGCATTTTTAATTAAAACCTCAATCTTCATGTTTCCTCTTAACAAAGATTTTTTTTTTGTTTCAAAAGAGGCAAGTGAAGTATCTGTTTTGTTTGTGAAATTTAGGGGGGTGCTTACAAACTCAGCAATCAAGCATGATGTCTTATTTGCATACAATTTAAAAAAAATTCAAAGCAAATGCAGAAATCCTGTGATAAATAAAATATCTAAATTTTAATAAAGATGAGATCAATATTGTAGATTTTTTCCCCCTCTGTTGCCTCGGGATCCATTTTAGTGCTGGCTTCATGGGTGGATGCATGTAGAATACTTCAATAGATACGACTGGGCTTGTGTTCAAAACTTCCTTAATTCTCTTCTGAGGATGAAAAAGTTTTCAGTTGAAATAATTTTGTTTATTCACAAGTAAGCTCTCGCTGTTCATCCCTTCACTTACTCTTCGACAAGAACGTAGCTCTCACCTGGCTTGTGTCCCGAGCCCCTGATGTCCCATAGGAGAACCCTTCACAAGCCACGAAATCCTCCCCTTAATTTTCTATTTTCCTTATTTCATGCTCTTCAACTCTCATTTTCTTACTCTCAGATTTGGTCATGGAGGATGCTGACAGATAAAGTGAATGGTGTGAGGCTACAAACTTGGGTTTCCTCATTTCCCCTGATGAGGATTCCCCCTCTTAGGAAGCTAAACAGTCTCCTGCTGACTTCGAGCCAGAGCAGGGATCAGCTCCATGGAGGGAGAGGCTGTGCCCTTTGAGCTGAGAGCCAGGTCACAAGCTTTCATTAGAGACAGCTGTGAAGGAGACCACATAGCTGGGGTCACTTAGGAAACGCAGAGTCTCCTGGCAAATGGGAAGCCATTTATAGTTCACGGCTGCTCCTGGCGGGTTAGCTGCTGTAAATCCTGATGAGTAATGCCGAAGCTGTAGAATCAATAAAAACCAAAATGCCCTTCGCTCAGCCTGCCCTGTAAGTGGATGATCCCAGAGTGACAGACACTTCCTTGCCACCTAGGGGAAATGGAATCTGGTGAAATGACAAGGATCACTTCTGGGTTGCTTGCTTCTTGGACTTCCCCACTTTTAATCAGTTCTGGCAGGACAGGAGATTTTCAGATGTGTTTTCAAGTTGAATTTTTATCAGCCTCAGACCTCAGGCTGACATTATGAAATTCTTCATGTCTTTTCTAGGAGGGTGGCAGGCAGAACCAGCTGCAGTCTGGGACAGATGCTTTTCTGAGGATGCGTGGGGTGGGGGCTCATGAAGAGTCCAGAACTGAGAACCGCCTTGTGCTGATGGTGGCCGTGACCGAGATGGGCTGGAGGGATGGCTCAGTGGTTAAGAGCATTTCCTCTGCCAGCATGGGGGAGGGAGGAAGGCCCAAGAGATGGCTCCAGTTGGATCTCCAGAACCTATATAAACAGCTGCGTGTGGCCCCGTGAATCTGTAACTCCAGACTCATAGGGGAGCTGAGACCTGAGAATCTTCTGGAGTTTCAAAATAAATAATTAAATCAATCAATACATAAAGCAAGCTTGGTGCTTAGTCAGAGAAGTCAACTTAAGTAAGACTGGGTAGATGAGTGATTGGAGCTGAGTACCCGATGTTCTTCTGCAACATGGGCACCACATGGGCACGTACATGTGCACACACACACACACACACACACACACACACACACACACACACACACACCAGAAATGCATTCTTTCATCGTGCTGGGGGTTGAAGTCTCAAATCTAAGCATCTAAGCTTTGGGCTGTGAGGGAGGGTCTGCTCCATCTTTGCCTCTGTCCTCACCTGGCAATGTCCCTCTGTGTACGTCTCCCCTGGGTCTGTGTGTCCAAATTCTCACTAGTCACTACATGTAGGGCGCAACATACTCCAGTGACAACCTGATCTTACTTCGTTTGCATTCGCAAAGACTCTTTTTCTAACTCAAGAGTCAGTCATAGGCAGAGGGGTTTAAGGCATTAGAATATCGATTTGGGGGACACATTTCACCTTTCAACAGGGTTCTCTATTAAATAATCACCAAAAAGCCTTTTTTTCAGATATATATCTGGTATAAAATACAAGGTCATGCAAGTGCTCTCTCATAGTTTAGACAGAGCAGGTTTCTTTGGGAAGCGTCATCTGAGGTGTTTGTTTTGAAAGACATGTTTTGATTGAGAATGTCCCTGGTGAGGTCTGAATCTGCATTTTAACTGGACTTGAATGATTCTGAGGCAGGAGATCTGGGAACTCTTTTTTTGAGAAGCACTTTTGGGCTCCAGATTCAATTATGCCAAAATTCTAAGTGTCCTGTTATTAATTCTCAGCTATTCTATACCAATCTACTTATTTAATTTTGTGTGTATGCATATGCGCATAACATACATGTGTATGCACATGTGCTCATGCATTGAATACAGGCTATCCCCTGCCTTGTTGGGCTTGTGGTGGGAGGTTAGAGAATAACCTTGGGTGTGGGTCCTCACCTTCCACCTTGCTTGAGGCAGGGTGTCTGGTTCAGTACTGCGCATGCCAGGCTAGTTGGGCAGCAAGATCTGGGGATTCTCTGGTCTCTGCCTCCCATCTCACTGTGGGAGCGCTGGCATTACAGATGTGCTCGACTGTGTCGGGTTCATGTGAGTTCTAGGAATCCCAACTCATCCCTTGAGTTTGTGTGGTGAGCACATACTGAGCCTCCGCCCCAGTCCAACTTATTTATTTCTGAATTAGCTTGAATTGTTGTTGTTTTATCATGGGAGGGTCTCTTGCTCAGGCTGACCTGAAATGCACTCGGTAGTGCCAAACTGGCCTCAGACTCACACTAAACAACGTGCTGGGATTAAAGACATATGTGTGCCAACACACCTGGCTGAATTAGCTTTTTTGTGTGTGCATGGTTATGTGTGTGTGTGTGTGTGTGTGTGTGTGTGTGTGTACGCACGCGCGCACATATGCATATTCCTGTGTATGACTGTGGGTGTGTGTGTGCCATGGTACAGGTCAGAGGACTGCTTTAGGTTGATCCTCGACTGTCCACCTCATGTGAGGCAGGGTTTCTCACTCTGGCTTCTCCCTCTGCTATTCTCTGCTGTGCTCACCATGAGTTTCCAGCAATTTCTCCTGCCTCTGCCTCCTATCTTGCAGCATGCTGGGATTACAGAAACCCACTATGGCTTCTGGATTTTTATATGTGGTCTGGAATTGAATTCCAGCATGAGTGAGCCATCTCCCCAGCTCAGTTTTTGATTTAGTTTTATAATGTGGCACATGAAATAATTATCATTGTCAATCCCAACTCATTATTAACCATCCCTTAATTGCAAGTCTGTGAGCTCAGATCTTTCCCACAGGAAAGATATGTCACCCTAATCGTAACCTTCCTGGCCCATTTTTAAAGTTGCTTTTGTATCTATTCAGGGTTTTAAACATTTTCATTTGTATGTTTAAAAGGAGTTGCCATAGTAGGATTAGTGATTCAAGTCTATTACAAATACATAATTAGCATTTAGTTTGATATCCCATTGGATCCAATAAAAGCTAAAAGTTCTAAAGTATAGATCTATTTTTTTGTTTGATTTGTTTTTCATGGTAGGGTCTCACTCTAGCCCAGGCTTCAATTATACATCATTTAATATAATGCATTAGTTAGCTTTCCATTACTATAACAAGACACCTGAGATAAACCAGTTATAAGGAAGAAAGTTTTGTTTTCGAGGTAAGTCTGCATTGCTCTGGGCCTGTGGTGGTACAGTAGATCATGGAGGGAATAGGCAGTGGAGGAGGCTGCTTACCTAATGGTTGCTAGGAGGCAAAGAGGTAAGGTAAGGGGTGGGTCACTATTCTCTGCAATGGTGTGTCTTCAGTGACTTAACTCCCTTCCGCTAGGCTCCATCTCTTAAAGGTTCCATCACCGACATTAGTGTTTTGAGCAGGGGACTCATCTTTCAACTTGTGAGGCTTTGGGAGCATCAAAATTCAAGCTAGGGCTGGAGAGATGGCTCAGGGGTTAAGGTGCTTGTCTGCAAAGTCTAATGACCCAGGTTTGATTCCCCAGTACCCATGTAAAGCCAGATGCACAAGGTGGTACATGAGTCTGGAGCTCATCTGCAGTGCCTGGAGGCCCTGGCCCACTCATTCTCATTCTCTCTCTCTCTCTCTCTCTCTCTCTCTCTCTCTCTCTCTCTCTCTCCTCTTTGCAAATAACTAAATAATATTTAAAAATTCCTGCTAACACATAGCACAGATCTTTAACACGAGGTATCCTGCATGATTGGAGAAGAAGCTACCAGGTGGAAGGAAACTACCTTCAGCCTGAGTCGAAGACACTAAAGAAAAAAAAAAGACACTAAAGATGATTTTTCTCATCTGCACAGTGGGGTTAATTATAGAGCTCGTGAGTTATTATGGAGGGGCCTAGGGGGAAGTAAATATTTAATAAATATTAGCTATGACTTCATTTTGTCACTGAGTAATGACAATCTAGGCCTTTGTAAAGAATATTCCTCTCATTTTACAAAAGACTAGCTAGGATGGAAGATATATCAGTGTACCCTTTCCCCCATTGTTAACCAAATGCCTGTGAGTGATGAGGCTACAGACGTCTCTTCAAATCGTATCTAGTTACATTAGCCAGGGATGTGTATTAAAACCTTTTACGCAGACATGCATTAAATGTTCCCGTGTAACAAATATTTGCACCCTTGGTAATTCTATTCTCATTTTTCATTGTGTACAAAAGGAAACCAGACTCTCCTTTCTCTTCCTTTATTAAACTCAATATTTGTAATTGAAACAAGATAAAAATTGATACAGTAGTTTAGGTAAGGAGCCATGACACCGGAAAAAGTATTATTTACATCAAACTGTTCTTTGGCTGTTTATACACTGTCATCCACACATTTAGACATGTTGCATGTACAGGTCACTGTTACAGCATATGCATGCCCTTGGCAGTGGGTGTTTAAGATGAATGTAATTTTATAGCCTTTAAAGGAAACCATGTGGGCTGCGAGTGTAGTTTAGTTGGCACAGTGCTTGCCTAGCATTCACAAAGTCCTAGGGTTCAATCCCTAGCACCACATAGACCAGGTAGGGAACACACACCTGTAATCCCAACACTTGGAAGGTATAAGCAAGAGGATCAGGATTTGGCTACATAGTGAGTTTGAGGCCAACCTGGGCTATGTAGACTCTGCCTTTAGAAAAAGTCTTTTGAAAAAAGAAAAAGAATGAAAGATATTTTTCCCAACAATAAAAAATGACAAGATGCCTGTAGAACATTGGTTTATTAATTTGCAAAAACAAAGCTGTAGATGCAATTTCATGCCAGAGCTTCCTTTGGAATACATGTATATGTATATATCCATCTATATACATAGATGGATATATACATATACATATACATATACACACAATTTTTACTTCTTTGGTAATTGGGAGATTTTTAAGAAAATATCTTTATTATCCATAAATAGATACATTGTATGAGCAAATCTTACAATGGTACCCTATTTCCCTTCTCCCTGTCCCCAGATATTTTTTTTCCTAATTTTTTGGCATGTACTTCCGAGGAGTGCATAGTTAACAAGCAACCTACATGCACAGTGGCGGATTATTTCCTGATACTATGTGAATATGTATGTCACAATTTAAATAATTTCTCCCTCATTCCAGTGGTTAATATTCCCATGAGCTTTAAGTTTCTTCACATTATAGCTCATTCCTCCCTTTCTGCAGTTGCTTTCTGACATTATTATTACATTTATGATACCTGAGCATTACTGTGTGGGTACCTATTACTTTATGGAGAGATTAGCATTTTCTCCAAGTTTATATCTTTTGGCAAACTTAGAAATTATACAGCTTTGCAAACCTAGAAATTACACCCATTCTATAGAAATTATACCCATTCCATAGACCATTTGTCTTAGAAAGTGTAGGGAATCCCTTCTCACTTTTGTTTTACTACTTTGACCTCAAAGAACATCACTCTTGATTTCTTCTCATGCATCCCTGCTCTCAGAATTCCAATAAAACAATGACCTGGAGTTGCAAAATATTCACATTCAACTTGCTTTCCCCCTAAGCAAAGCAATACATTCTCTTGATGCTGTAGCCCTGACTGACTACCAGAGGCTCCAAGTGAGTAGTCAGAGGTATCGGTTACATTCTGTGGATGTGTGTGTGACGGTAAGTGTTAAAAAGGGATGGACTTAGAAAGAAAACTCCAGAAGCAATCCTCCATCCTATGGTGCCCATGGTCATAGTATTGAGCTAAACGACTCACAGGGGTCAGTGCTTAGAGAGCTCCATGCCTGTTCTAGAAGGAACCCGTTGCTCCAGCAAAGGGTTAAAAGCAACCGCTAAACATTAGGTTCAAAACATTTCTAAATCATAATCCATCTCCCACTGTGACTCTGTCCCCAAGTCAGATGCAAAAATATAATATGGAAATAATTCCTGCCTGAGCTGACCTTGAAGCATTTTACATTGTTTTATGACAGATTTCTAAAACTGGTGAAATTCTTGGCTTCTATTCACTTCTTTCCTCGTGTGTGTAAAACTTAGGCTGTTATAAGAGTTCAATGAATGAATATATTTAGATGTGGCAAACTTTCAGATCTTAACAGAGGCTGGTCATTGTCTCTATGGCTTCTCAAAGCATACTTTGTCCAAGGTAAGGTTCAATGACATCATGGAGCACTTGGAAGTTATTAGATATGATGGATAGATAAACCCAGGACCAAGAGTAGCTAAGTTAGTAGATTTCGTAGAATCTGGAAGCTAAGAGTTTATTTAGGTTCTCTGGAAAGATGGTGCTGGCAGCCAGAGTGCTTAGTTCTCCTCACCTACTCCAACTTAGCACCTCTGACATTGTGCAGCGTCCCTGTCAGAACTCGGCCAAACCCAGAGACAGACCAGCAATCTTCATGTGCCTTCCATTCCTGAAAAGGCTGTGATTAGTACCCAAATTCTTGACACACACGTGATAAGTATGAGTTCTGTTTTTCTTAAATTATTATTGTTAATGAAGAGCCTTTTTATTTTATCTTTATATATCCATAATTAGTCACACTGTATGAGCGAATAATGTGTTGGTGTCCCCAATTCCCCAATTTCCCTCCTCCCTGTCTCCAATCAGCTTGGTATCCTCCTCCGTGGGCAGTCTGGATCAGTTCATGGGGCAGGGGGTTATGGATAGCCTAGCCCGGTTCCACCCCCCCCTTTGTATGTGGTTACTGAGGGGGGGCATGTCTCTGGATAGTCCTCCCCCACGGCTCTTACATTACAATAAAAGGAAGTACAGTATAATACAGTGACAGCAGGTAAACAAAAGAACTAGGAAACAATAACTAGGGTGGGATGCCTGAAGACACACCAATGATCTTCATTCATACCCATCAAGCATCCTTGAAGGTCACAGAGAGCAGCAAATGTTTGATGAGCAATAACCCTGGCAATAAGAGGAAGGAAAATGCGACCAAGTATTTATAGAGGTCTCACTATGCATTGGGCCCAGTTGTGAGGGCTTGCTGTATTTTATATTATTATTTCTTATCTAACATTGCTATGACTGTTATTATTATTACAGTTAGATTTGGGTCCTTGAATAACACAGCTATCTTTTTAATATGCCACAGATTAAATGCACTCTTTCACTACTTACTAACCCAGCCAGGTTCAAGTGCTCACTCTTCTTACCCCCTTTACCAGACTGTGAGTTTAGACAAACTATCTCATTAGGTTTTGTTTAGAGCCCATCACAACTGAGTCAGTAAGATGCCTAAATATTCAGATCCTTTCCCATAGGTTCAGGGCTTTCACATGAATGCAGATCAAAGTCACCTGAAGACTGGTCCTATTTCTCTTTTCAAGAATTGGGGAGGAAACAAGTTTGATCAAAGGTTCAGGGGATGGTGACTTAGGTGGTTATAGATTTGTCTCTCAGCTGCATGGAAAGGTTTCCTAGCAAGAGACATTTAACTCCCTTTCATACTTCCTGGAAGGCCATCCTTTATTAGGGTTTCCATAAGTCTTTATTTAACCAACATATCAAACAGATTCAAAAGAACCTCCTATTGGTTTGAGATGTTGTGATCCTCACTTATTCAAAGTCTGGATTTCTTTTGTAATTCTTTAGGGAATGGATTTTAGAATATAGTAATGTTAATATTGTGGTTTGATTCAGGTGTCCCCAGGTGAATGCTTGATCCCAAGCTGATGGCTGTTTTGGAACCTCATTGGAGGTGTGTTGTTGGGGGCTGGCTAATGGGGGTTGTAGTCAGCTTCCCCTTGCCAGTGTTTGGCACACTCTCCTGCTGCTATTGTCCATCTGATGTTGGCCAGGAAGTGATGTCCAGCCTCTGCTCATGACATCATTTCCCCTTGCCATCATGGAGTTTCCCTTTGAGTCTGCAAACCAAAGTAAACTCTTTCTTCCCATCAGCTTGGCTTGCTTTTGGTCAGGTTCTCTGTGCCAGCAACAAGAAAGCTGTCTGCAACAGCTAAGCATACTGTATTTTTTTTCCATTTTAGATTCTTTTCACTTTATTGAAACATGCTTACATATACTTTTCTTGTTTTCTATATTTTTATTGCAGAGGAAAAAAAAGATATTCCACAACCTATCCTTCATGGAAGGTCACAGAAGGTCCTTTCATTCCCATTTCTGGATTTTTTTTTTCTGTTGTGGGAAGAGCAATAACTCAAAACACCAGCATCAATGGGCAAATACCTTCCAATGCAATCCAGTGAAACTGCAATTTTCATACTGGGAAGAAATGTATGACCTAGACAAGACCCAGACATGGGCTCATAAGAAAGACTCCAGGGCTTATTGCCTTGATCCCAGAGAAAGATGAGTAACCCCTGGCATGTACCAAGTCAGGGTGGTCTTTGGGGGCAATCAGTGTTTCAAAGAGTCAAAGAACATCTGGGAATCAGCATATTTTGAGCTAGTTCACACCCTGCTTGGTTCATATTTCAGCAGATCCATGTACTGAAGCAGTCAGTGTGTCCTGAGAAAAGCAGCTTGGGCGAATCCTCTGGGATTAGGAAATTTCAGCAAGGCTAGACTACTAACAGCAGGGCGCAATCCCTCCTCACTGCACTCCAAATGTTGCATCTGCAATTCTGGTATGGCGTGGCTCATGTTAACCTGCTCAGCTTTCCCCAACATCCAGCAGCAAATGCCTTTCCAAGCATTTCACTGATAAAACGTAATGTCTAATCTACATAGGGAAATTTCTAAATGGTTCTTTTTGCATCTCTGTCCAAGTAAAGACTGCCAAACTTCTTTTGTCCTTTCTGTCCCCACCGTATGAGCTGCAGCTAAACTTAAAGATAAGGAAAGGAAACTCACAACTTTGAAGCGGGTGTGGTTTTCTGGTAAAACAGCAATGAGGAAACTAGAATGGAGCTGGTTTGGCTATAGATTTTTTTTTTCATCTAAAGACCACTAGTGACATCACAAAAAAGTTGACTCTTGAGGGTCTTTACTTAGGAAACACTCAGTTCAGATCTACTCAGATCTACATTTATAGAACAACAGGTGTGTTCCAATGTTTCCTGGTTGTGGACTCACAGGAACTCATTGTCAGCACACTCGGATCCTGATTCCTTCAGTACATGATATTCTAAAAGGATCTAAGGGATAGTTTATGCCCTCTATTTATCCTCTTCGATGTCAAGTCTAAGGACCATAAATCTGACCCCTAAGTACTGTAGTTTGACAAAGGAATAAATTATGTATGTTATCCATAAAGGTATCTGGTCCTGTCTGGACACGTTTGTGATTGTAGCTGGTACTTCTTGTCAGGTGACATATATCAACTTGAACCACCCACTATGGCTCTGCAGCTCCTGGAAACATCTGAGAGGATTCACAGTTCACTTCTGCCACTTTCTGTAAGAGTTTATGAACTTAGCATATCTGTTGAGACCCAATTCCGACTCTAGATTGTACTTCGTTGTAACCTTATGGGATACAGCAATGTCTAGAACCAGAACCTGGACTCTGGCCATGTAAGTAACTGAGCAGCATTCTACCACATCCTAGTGTCCATCTGTGTTGACTTCTGTGTCCTGTTTAGAGGAGTCATTACAACTTTTATGTATATTTAATTGTTTAATCACTATATCATGTAAGTGAGCAATTCATATCACCCTTTTGGCAAATTCCCAAGGTTCAGGGAGATATAGTAAACCAACAAGCGAGCCTTGGGGGAGGATTTCTGAGACTAGACTCGGTGCTGATAAAGAACTTTACGCATGGGGATATTCAAATGAGGCCTGTAGGACTGTGAGCTTATGGGGAAGGAGTCAGACCTGCAGTGCTCAAACCTGCGAGTGCTTTAGAAACACCAGGGGGGTCTTAATAAAGCACCCAGATTCTGAATTCCTCCTCTGGAGATTTGCTCAGTAGGTCTGGGCTTGACAATTAGATCCTTTTTTAAAAAATATTTTATTTATTTATTTGAGAGAGAACGAGAGAGAGAGAGAGAGAGAGAGAGAGAGAGAGAGAGAGAGAGAGAGAGAGAGAATGGGCATGCCAGGGCCTCCAGCCATTGCAAATGAATGCCAGACATGCGCCACCTTGTGCATCTGGCTTTATGTGGGCCCTGGGAAATGGAACTTGGGTCCTTCTGACCTTGCAGTGTTTGGAATCAGAGATTTGGGATTGAACTCTTGGTTCTGCTGCTTAGCTCTGGTGCTCAGAGACCATCCTCTGCTTCTTTGTGCTTCAGTGTCCTGGTTAGGCGAAAGGAGATAATAACACCTCCTTCCCAGGGACACCCAAGGGATGAAGAAAGATTAGGCAAAAGTCATAAAAAATGGCACTGCACCTAACAACACATTCACATATTGTGATTGGCTATAACCTCTTCGGAGAACTGGAAAAGTAAAGGAAAGACCAAGGCTTCAGTTTCTTTTTGAGATTTACCAGAAAGGGACCAAAACTACCTATCCAGACCTTGACTTTGGATTGATCCCAGCTGAGTTTCCCCAGGGGTGTTAAGATTGAACGTTTCTTCAGCCACAGTTTAATGACTGACTGGGGATCCCAGAATGAGTGCCCCCAAATCTGCGTGCATAGAGCTGGTCTTTAGTGAGGTTTCTGGCCATGGCTACATTGCATACAAAATCTGAAGTATGGCAAGAGGACTCAAAAATTATCTTTACCTAAAACTTCAAAGTTAGAAATAAAGTGGAAGAAGGTGATAGAAAAATTTAAGGTGGGCCCTGGGTATTTTATAGCTAACTCCATGGCTTACAAGACTTCCAGGCTCAGCGCTTTATTAAGAGGGTAATGCATTCAGATATTAATTCATAAGGCATATGAAGAGCCTGGAATCCTTTCCCATCCCTGATGCACAGACCAATTTCATCCCGAAATCCCTCATCTATTGCCCTTGGGAAACTCCTGTCATGTACAGAATCCTCAAAATGATTTCCAGAAACTTCATGTAAATATACAGAGAAAAGACAATGTGAACTTCTCTGGCAGTTCTCAGGCAGAGGCTAAACAGAGATCCTCACATCTGTTACTTCTCTTCTTACCATCTCCTGACATCAGATTCACTCACAGTAAAACTCACACTGCTGGTCAATCACAACCTCCAAGCTGATTCTGTTTATGAGAAATTCCAAAACATTAAAAAAAAAAACACCCAAAATCCTTTGGCGAAACAATCTATGAAAGAAAACATCAGCGTTTCTACAAAGCTTGAAACCACACATTCGAAGGTCTGCTCCGAAGGCCACATTCTGACATCGTTATGCCAGAGACCAGAAGCTGAGCCAGCTCCAGACCAGGGTGAATCAACTGGCACCCAAAACTGTGTGCAGAGAGATTGTGAAAAAAATCTTTCTATTTTCCATTTTGATAAATCTTGCAAATAAACCAGCAAACATCTAATTTGAACAATCTGTTAGATCCAAAACAGCTTCTCCCTCTCTTCCTCTCTCTCTCTCTTTCTCCTCTTCAACTTAGACCTTTCATTATTTATCAGCATTGCAGATCTAGAAACACCCTTCATAAGGGATTAGGCAAGAACTCCTTTCTGGGTGACAGTTGAAGTTGCTCTGATGACTCACTACTTGGCTCCATGAGCACCTACTGGGAAACCAAACCAAACCAAACAGAAGCCCAACAAGGGTGAGAGAAGGACCCCAAAGAATTATGAGGAAAGAAATTTACAAATACCGCATACAGGCAGAAGGGTATCTCATTTCAAGAACTAAGATTGGGGAGATCTCTGCCTACCTCTATCTGTTTCGTCCTTTAAAAAGTCTGGTTTTTATGAAACCATTCTGGCTTCATAGTTAGCAATGACTCCATGATGAGAAAAAGAACGAATGCTTTTATTTTAGGAAAAATTTTGGAAGCATCCAAGTTGGCTGCATGTCTGTTCCCAGTGCTCAAAACTTCCCCCAGGAAGGAAATTCTTGCTTGAAAAAGCTTGGCAACCAATGAGTTTGCCTTTCGCTTTCACAGTGCTGGGGTCTTTGACCTGTTTCTGGTTTTCCTCAAGGTTTTCTTACTGGGCAGCTTTCCAATACTGTTTTAAGTGTCTTCACTTAGGAAGGGGACTTTCAGGTAGACACTCAAGCAATACTTAATGAGCACCACTGTCCATGTATAGTGATGCTCTATTGGCTTCAATTTGTTTCCAGAGTATAGACGAATCACTTCAAGGCTCTCCTGTCTCATTCAACGTGCCCACAAGGTTGCTAGTGTCTCATTGAGATCAGTCATGTACAAATGGAGAAATGGGCTCAGGTAGCCAGTGGAAACCCAACCTTTCTTCATGTATGTTTGATGAAAGTGGAGAGTCAGCAAACTTTATGTGTGAAAGGCAGCTATGGTTTTAGCATCACTGAGAGGTAGTTGTCTTGGGCTGTGCAGGCGATGACTAAGGAGTATTGTTGTGCAAAGAATGCAGCATTAAGCAGGGCGTGGTGGCGCACGCCTTTAATCCCAGCACTCTGAAGGCAGAGGTAGGAGGATTGCCTTGAGTTCAAGGCCACCCTGAAACCATAGTGAATTCCAGGTCAGCCTGGACTAGAGGGAGACCCTACCTCGGAAAAAAAAAAAAAAAAAAGAATGCAGCATTATCCAGTATAACTGTAACTGTTCAGGGCTGTATTCTGATAACACTTTATTCATTAAGAATAGGGTTGCTGATTCCTGTAGACAAACTTGTCCATCCATCTTGAACCCAAGTCATACAATTCCAGGCTCAGTGAATCCTCATTCTAACAAATATTTCAGACAATTCCTTAAATTGATGAAGATGTCGGACCCTTAAATCAAATTAAAATATTTATTAAATATCTCAAGCAAGGTGCAGTTTCTGAGATCAAAACTTAGAGAACGCAGCAGGATCAATGTTACCATCCTTCGGTCAGAACATCGCGGCAAACAACACCATCTCCAATCCATCCTCCAGATCACAGAGCCAGAGCCTTGTGAGGGAAGCCAAGGTCCCAAGATAGGCTGTATGTATATTCAATTTCTCTTCTTTACCTTTTGAAATTACATAGAGGAAAATCGTGGAGAAGAAAAAAAAGAGATTGGCCCACCCTGATTATTATCCACCGTGTGTGTGTGGGGGGGCATACATGATTGTATGTTCATAAGTGTGTGGCACATACGTGTGCGTGTGGAGACCAGAAGTCAGTGTTGGGTGTTTTCCTCAGTTGCTCTTAACTTAATTATGATTATTATTACTGAGACAGGATCTCTCACTGAACCTGGAGCTCAACCATTCAGCTGGACTAGCTAGTCAGTGAGACTCAGGGATTCCACCTCCAACTCACCACTGCTGGCTTATAGGCACATGCCACAATAACTGGCATTTTTTTTAATTTAATATTTATTGTCCATAATGAGTTACATTATTTAGTGGGCAAACCATGCGTTGTTATCCCGACTTCCCCAATTCCCCCCCTCCCCATCCCTGATCAGTTGTATATCCTCCTTCGTGGGCTGTCTGTATTAGTCCTTGTGGCAAGGGATCCTGTATATCTTAGTACTCATCTCGGTCTTCCTGGCCC